>CAUYRH010089127.1:0-11863 GCA_963574655.1 Perodicticus potto | reverse complement strand
TGGAAAGATGTTTGGAAAATACTCAGAGATCTAAAAATAGACTTGTCATTTGACCCTATAATTCCTCTACTTGGTATATACCCAGAAGACCAAAAAACACATTACAACAAAGATATCTGTACCAGAGTGTTTATTGCAGCCCAATTTGTAATTGCTAGGTCATGGAAGAAGCCCAAGAGCCCATCGACACACGAATGGCTTTCTCTCTCTTCTTTTCTGCATCTTTAACTACCTGTGTTAGCTCAGGTAGTTAGCTTCTTTTCTGCATCTTTAAATACCTGTGTTATCCTCTAGCTCTGATATTTTTTCTTCTCTATGGTCTAATGAATTATGGATACTTTCTACTGCATCTTTAAGTTTCCTGATTGATTATTTCAATGTCTTAAACTGTAGTATCTCCTTTCGATATTCTTCATATCTTTAGGTCTCTCATTTGGTTCTGTTTTTGGATTTTATTTTGATTATTTTCCACTTTCTCAGAAATTACCTTCATTATTTTTATCATCCATATTTTAAATCCCCTTTCTGTCATTTGTATAATTTCTTCATAGGTGAAGTTCTTTGTAGTAGCTACCTCATAATCATTTGGGGGTGTTCTTCTGTTCCGGTTTTTTGTGTTGCTAGGATTTTTCTATTGGTTCATCCTTATGTGTGTTTTCTTTTGATCTACTTTCTTTCCTGATTTTTTCCTATTACTTCCTCCTTTTCTTTAAATTACCTTGTCTCTGTGCCTAGGTATTGAAGGACCATTTTGGTATAAGATGTCCTTTAGGTTTACTCCCAAAAGGAAAAGAAGAGTGGAGAGCAAGAAGGGAGAAAAGATAGAAAAAGAAAAGTGGGAAGTGTAAAATAAAATATTGACAAAAAGAAGAGAGGAACAGGAAGAAAGAACAAGGAATAATAATAGTGGTGCTCAGCAGGGTGCTTTGATCACACCCACACTTTCTGGCATCTGGAGGGCTAAGCTGGATCTCTCATGATCAGGAGCTCCTTACCTGAGCAAAAATAAGTCCTTGCCTCCACTAAATAGAAAAGAAAAAAAAATCCGGCAGTATATCAGTTTAGGGACCTACCAATAGTGTCCTTCAAAAGGCCCAAACTAGATAAACCCTCTTGACCAAATAATCAAGGTCTCCTTGAGCCAGGCCAATGCTGTGGCACCCTAGCCTAGGTCAGAGAATGAGGCTTTGTCCCATAAATAGAATACAGACTGACAAAGAATTAAACAGATCAGAAAAAATAAAATAATAATAATAAAAATACGTAAAGGATATTGAAAATAAAATTATATGAGATGTAAAAAAGAGGGGGGTTGTATGTTGTTATTTGAGAAATTTATGGGGGAAAGATAAAACACGTAGAAAAATCTTTAGAAAAAGACAAAGAAAAGCAAAGAAATGAAAAAGAAAGAAATAATAAAAGAGTAGAAAAACCATGGAAAGAATGTAACCTTAATTATTGAAAAAAGTAAAAATGGAAAAATAAAAAGACAGCAAAATAAAACTAAACAAACAGAAAAACTTTAACAGATAGAATTGGAAATAAAAAGAATAATCAGAGCAGAAAAACTGTAGCAAAAATGTACCCATTACTATTGAAGAAAAATAAAATGAAAAATTATAAATACACACACAGAGACACACAAAGAAAAAAAGAAAAATCTAAGTGAACATTTGAATAGAAAGAAAAAAAAAAAATGATGTATAGTGCCTGGACAACAGGTGACATTATGGGGTATGTGCTGCTAATCATGATGTTGATATGGCTATTTAGGTGGGGGCTGGAAGGCACTTTCTTGCTGTGGAGACCTGCAAACAAAAATAATTTTATGGTTGGGGGTCACCACAACATGAGGAACTGTATTCAAGGGTTGTGGCATTAGGAAGGTTGAGAACCACTGCTTTAAACCAAATGTGTTGACATCATAGCAATTAATAGTCACAGTAAACTTACTGTTCCTTTTCCTAGAAATCTTGTTCCCCAGATAATTGCATAGTCACTCTCTCATTTCCTTTGCACATCTATTTTAATGCAACTTTCTCAGATCTTCCCTGACATATCTATTTGGAGTTATACTCCATCACTCTTTGCCTCTGTAACTAATTTTATTATTTTTCCACAGTACTTAAAGCCCGAATTTTCAATAGTTATCTGTTTCTTTCGTGCCCTTTTCCTCTTATCTTGCTTGTTTGAGGTGGATATGTTTCTTGGACCCAGAAAAGTACTTGATGCATACAAATTTATTTTTTAAATAAATTAATTTTCAATTGTTTGCTGAGGCAGTGAACCAATAAATATAAGCTTGAATGGGAAGGGGTGACAGCGAAAGTTAAGTGGATGAAATACTAGGAAAAATATTATAATTTCAAAATAGCGCCTGGGCACCCCTGATTACTCTATTTCAGGCCATAGACATCAGTGTATAATAAACAATTAATTTAATAACTTTTTTTTTGAGACAGAGTCTCACTTTATTGCCCTTCATAGAGTGCCATGGCATCACAGCTCACAGTAACCTCCAACTCCTGGGCTTAGGCAATTCTCTTGTCTCAGCCTCCCAAGTAGCTGAGACTACAGGCACCCGCCACAACACCTGGCTATTTTTTGTTGCAGTTTGGCAGGGGTCAGGTATGAACTCACCACTCCTGGTGCCCTACCCTTAGGTTTTGCTCCTTCATAGATACAAAATATTTACAACAGTGATAAGCATCATATCCATACACACTGAGTCTGTGTCCTAAAGTGAGAAGGGAAAAAGAAAAAAAGAAAAAAAATCTTGTTTCCTGTTTTTAAGAGTGAGGGAAATGTGCCCCAAATTTCTTAGCACAGTTCACCCACATCTCATTGTTCATCACTGTGACACAATATTATTTTTTAAATTATTTGCCAAAGGTAAATAACTAATTTAGACAAATCAAGATTCACACTCCCTCTGAACTGAAGTAGGACTCTGGGATGGCTGGAAGAGATCAGAAAAGAGCATTGTAGGTTCTGGAATAATAGATTTCTTTATTAAAATGCTAGTTAACTATGTGGAGATGCAAATAAGATATATTTATGCTTGTGCACTTTGCTGCATATCAATTATACTTCAATACAATTTTACAGTAAAATTTTTGTCATTCCCCATGGGTTTTGATGGTAGAGAAGGAGTTCGCTTAGTTGAAGCTAATAGTCATTAAAACTCAAATTTAGATTATCATTAGCAAGGAAGAAGTGGGGAGATGGCTATAGGGTATATAATCAATAGTCTTTATCATTCATTCAGGTATATAATATAATTTGGTTAAAACAATTTGTTAGCCATAACAAAGGAAAAAAGTGAGTATTAAAAACAACAATTTTTGTATTATTTAATAGTACTACTTTTCTCTAAATAGTTGAATTCAACTTCCAACATTGTTATTACATTACAAGGAAGTTAAGAAAACTAAACTAATATCAGAAAGATGCTACTGAATTTATTATGTCAGTGATCCTCAATTCTATCAGAGCAAACAAATCTTATAACTAATACTTTATGACAACTCATTCATTATTCTCAAATGAAATTTATAATGTAATATACTTTAAGGCAAAATTATTAAATGTAATGCCCCAATATAATATAAAATACAAATAAAAATAATTTTTAAAAATACAGTATGCCTTTTAATATGTAAATGCTCCAGTAGGGCTACATAGATAGTCTAATGATGAAGTAAGATACTTGCATATGCATAAAAGGAAAGAGTAGGTTTTTGTAGACACTAAATTACAAACTAACATTAACATAAGCAATAACAGAGTACAGTTTACTGGTATATAAAGGAAATGAAAAATCATCTTAATTAAAATAGAAATAACATGCCAAGAAAAACCACATACAGTGTAAGTGGAGAAAATTAGAATATATGATATTCTTACAAATAAGATGACCATCACTGGTAAGGTGTGTAAGTATTCTACCTTATGACACAGAGAAGAACAGAAGAAGTAGTAGTCATGATGAAGCAAGAAAACAGTATCTCTTATTAGAAAATGCTACCACATGTCAAGGCACAAACTCCCTCTTTACTACTTAGAGACCTTGGAGATGCTGACTGGGAGATTGCTGTGGATAATACCATAGTAAGACTCATTAAAACAAACAGCACAAAAACAAATAACTAATTTTGATATTCATTTTTATATCATGAATATTTTAGATAATTGAAAATATATAAATGGATATACTATTTATTATCCAGCATTTAAGGATCTTGGAAGTCATCATTCCTGAACTCACAACAAGGAAAGTTGAACAAACTGAAAACCAGCTACTCTTTTTAGATCCTGTGGCTTGAGGTCACAGGACAAACTACTATGTCCCAAACTAGAGAGACAGAGGCAAATACAATGAATCACAATTTACTGGACAAGCCCAGGACCAGAAACTTTTATGTAAACAAGAACCAGGGTTGGGAAAACTACACTGTCATTTATGACTTGTTAAGTATAGATAAATGTGAGACTTGAAACTTCCAGAAGGACTCAGTCTTAATCAGGTCCCCATAGTTTACCTCCAGGGGTCCTACGTAGATCATTGCAAAAGTTTTGGGATTAACTATGTTACTTACTGTCCACTATTTCACTTCCAAGAAACACAATTGACAGAGTCCTTTCTGATTCACTGTGCAAGGTTAAAGATATTTGGATTATCAGTATGGCTGAGAGGGTTTCATTTGTTTCCATTTGGGCAGATTTTGTGTTTCTTGATTTTTGTGTATCTCAAATCTTTCATAATGACCCATCTATGAACATCTCACAGAGAAGATTGGATTTGAAAACCACCACCCTTCCAGAAGAAGGAACAAACAATATCCATTTGAAATACACTCACAGCTGGGTGGTTCCTGTGGCTCAAAGAGTAGAGCATCGGCCCCATATGCCAGAGGTGGTGGGTTCAAACCCCACCCTGGCCCAAAACTGCAACAACAACAAAAAAATACATCTGCAGCATTTTGTTTTTATTAAGACTTGCCCTCAAAAGAAAATATTTTACCAAAGCTTAAACCACTGGGAGTTTCCTGACCCTAACATGGAGGAAAGGAAATACCCAACTCTGGAGATGAAGGAGAAAAAATAACACGCACTCCTAAATATCACAGCACAAGGTCACAGACTTGCTAAATACCTGAGACCTAATCATAAAACTACAGACTGCTTCTCTTCCCCCAAAACTTACCAGTATATCAATTGGATTCCTATTAATAATAGGAAAATAAAACGGAAAGAATTGCATGTCTCAAGACTTTATTTATGAGGAATTCTCTAAAAAAACTGAAAGGCATCGGAGGGACAAAAAAAAAAAAAAAAAAACAGCAGAAATTTTAGCCTCCTCCAGCTGCATCAAACAGTAAATATAGCCTAACCTCTAACCAGATAAACACAAAGGTCTATTTACCTCAATTCCGTTTACACAGTACACTATATAAATATTTAAACAACACTGGATGACAAAGTGAGACTCTCTCTCTCTCTCTCTCTCTCTCTCTCTATATATATATATATATATATATATATGTGTGTGTGTGTGTGTGTGTGTGTGTGTGTGTGTGTGTGTGTGTGGCACCTGTGGCTCAAAGGAGTAGGGCACTGGCCTCATATGCCAAAGATGGGGGGTACAAACCCAGCCCTGGACAAAACTCCAAAAAAAAAAAAAAAAAAAACACGGAAAGGAAGAAATATTAAAGTATTAAAGATACAAAAAAACACAGTTTGATGGAACAAAGTAAGCACTAGTACCAGACTCAGGTATTACAGGTATTACAGTGATGTTCGAATTTCCAAACCAGGAATTTAAAACAATGAAGATTAACGTACTTAGGAGTTAACAGAAAAATGGACAATATACAGGTACAAATAGCTTATGCACATTCTAAGAAGGAATCCAAAGGAAATTCAAGAAACAAAAACATTATAAGGGATGTGCAGAATTCCTTTATTAGGCTCATCAGTAAACTGGCAAAGCCAAGAAAAGAATTAGTGAATTTGAAAAACTGCTAATATAAACATTGAAAACTAAAAAGGGAAGAGACAAATGAATGAACAAATAAAATCCAAAACATAGTATCCAAGACCTAAGGGACAATTTCAAAAGGAATAACATATGGATAATGGTAGTATTAGGAAAAGAAAGAGAAAGAGACACGAAATATATTCAAAGCAATAATGACTGAGAATTTGTCAAAATTAATTGACTCCAAACCATAGATCCAAGAAGATTAGAGAAGTCCAAGCAGGATAAATGCAAGAAAAATCTATACCTAAGCATATTACATTAAATCTGCAGAAAGCAAAGATAAAGAGAAATCGTGAAAGAAGCTGAGTTGGAGGATGGAAATGAGGAAAACACTTTATGTATTAGTTGGGGGTTATAGGAGAAGAAGAACCAATAGGATGCATGCACATAAAGAGATTTATTTTAAGGAGTTGCCTCACACAATTATGGAGTCTTGGTGAATCCAAAATCTGATATGAGAAGTCATCACACTAGAGAATCAGGAAAAAGCTGCAGTTCAATACAAAGGCATTCAGGGCTAGAAGCCAGGACGAGCAATATTGCAGCTGAAGTTTGAAGACGTTTCACTGGCAGAATTTTCCCTTGCTCAGATGAGGTCAGTCTTTTGTTTTATTTAGGCTTTCAGGTGATTGGATGAGGCCTGAACATATGGAAAGCAGTTGGCTTTACTCAAACTCCATCAATTTAAACATAAATTTTATACAAAAACAGCCTCACAGAAACATCCAGAGTAATATTTTACTAAATATCCAGTCACAATAGCTTAACAAAATTGATGCATAAAATTGACCAACACAAATTACTTATGAAGATCAAGTGCATACATTACATTGTACTTCCCTTCCAAAGTCTATAAGCATAAAAAAGGTACAGTGAAATATATACAGTATTGATGGAAAGAAATCAACCTGGAATTCTGTATCCAGAGAAATTAATCTTCCAAAATGAAAGAGACATATACCTTATCAGTCAAACAAATATTGAGGGAATTTGACACCACTAAGCCCGCCTTGCAAGAAATGTTCAACAAAACATATCTTCATAAAGAATGATATAGGGCAGCACCTGTGGCTCAAAGCAGTAGGGCGCCAGCCCCATATACCAGAGGTGGTGGGTTCAAACACAGCCCTGGCCAAAAACTGCAAAAACAAACAAACAAAAAAAGAATGATATAAGTCAGAAACTTGGATATAGATAAAAGAAAAGAAGATCATTAGAGAAGTAATAAATGAAGGCAAATTAAAATATTTCATTTTTCTTATTTTTATTGGAGCTAACATAAAGCAACTTGTTCAAAATAATAATAGTAACAATATATTTGATGATTTTAGTTTATGAATGGGTGAAATGAAAGTGAGCAATATTATAATTGATAGGAAACAGTTTTTGGAAATAATCTGTTACAAGGTACTTACAATATCCATGAAGTAATATAGTGTCATTGGAAAAGGGACTTGTATTAGTTTTAAATGTATATTACAAACTCTAAGACAACCACTAAAAATTAAAAAGATAAAATATAACTGATATGCTATGAGAGAAGAAATTAGGCAATCATAAAAAGTGCTTAATTAAAACTAGAGCAAGAACAAATATCAAAAGGGTGGATAACAAGAAAAAATAACGCACTAGGTAAATGAATAAAAATAGTAACACATATAACAAATGATTAATCTAATCATGTCCATAATAATTTTAATCATGAATATAACAGAAACTGTCAAGCATATAATAAAAGACTAAACTATATGATGTCTCTAAGAAAACCTTCTTGAAGCAGATAGATTAAAAGACAAGGAATAGAGAAAGATATTCCATATTAGCATTAATCCCCCCCAAGGTGAAGTAACTGTATTAATATCAGACAAAGAAGATTTCAGAATGATGAGAATTATGAGGGATCAAGAGAGGAATTACTGTAAATAATAACAAAGGGGTCAATTCTCTAAGAAAACATAAGTATCTCTAATGTGTATGTTCTTAACAACAGAGTTATGAACTACATCAGGCAAACATGAAGAAATTGATGAGTCCAGTATTAGTGCTGGAAGCATTAATATCCTTCTATCAGTAATTGACAGATCCAGTAGACAGAAAACCAATAAAAACATTAAACTGAATATCACCATCAGTCAAAAGTCAATTTAACTGACATATGTAGAATATTTTATCAAAAAACATGATGCACATTCTCAAAATCACATGGAATTTTCATTAAGATAAACTATATTCTGGGGAAAAAAAAGCCCTCACACTTTAACACATTTAAAAGAATAGAAATTACATAGTGTGTGCTCTCAAATCACAATGGAATTGAAGTAGCAATCAATAACAGATACCTTGAAAACCCTAAAATACTTGGAGATTAAATAATACACTCTTAGAAAAGCTGCCAAGATGGCCAATTAGAGAGAGACATAGCTTCTTGGGTCATCCCAGAGTGCTAGGTTGGATCAAGGAGAGTGGGGAGTAGGTACACTCTAGACATGGACCATGCGTAGAGATAGCAGAGAAGTCTGGAAACTCCACCAAAGGAGCTGCAAAGCTAAGAGAAGAGCAATCAGGGGCATGGACCATATGTAACCATAAGGAGGCTTCCCTTCCCTACTCCAGTGCTTTCAGCTTGCTTCAGGTCACAGGACTCTCATCAATCAAGGAAGGACCATGAGAATCTAGAGAGACAACATTCTTGCATTTCATGAGAACACTACTGTCCTTCTCCATTCCTGTCTTCACAAAAAGTAATATAACCTCAAGTAAGTTGAAAGCAGCAGATAACTTATAAAGGAAAACCAATCAGACTAACTGCAAACTTCTCAACTGAAACCTTATAAGCCAGAGGGGAATGGGGACCCATCCTCAGCTTTCTAAATCAGATTAATGGCCAACCTAGAATTTTATATCCTGCAAAACTGATATTTTCTTAAATAAGTGAAAAATGAAGAATTTCTTAATCATTGAAGGAATTTATGAAGACCAGACTTGCCGTGCAGGAAGTACTCAGAGCTGAATTATACCCTGATGAGCACAATAGATAGCCACCATTATAAAATCATTCAAAACCTAAAATTCAGAGCCTGGATACAGCAATGGCTCAAGCAGTAAAATAAAGTATTAAGAGTCCACCCAACAGGATAAACAGATTTCCACCAAACATATGACTACTTCCAATAAATGTGAATGGCCTGAACTCCCCACTGATGACACACAGGCTGGATGAATGGATAGAATAGTATAAGCCAAGTATCTGTGGTCTACAGTAAACTCACCTGGCCCACAGGGACTCATTTAGAAGAACCCACAAACAATCACAGTAACCAAAGACAAATAAATGATTGAGACCAGATCAAATTAAAAAGTTTATGCACTAGACAACCTATAGAAAGGGATAAAATATTTGCATGTGATACATCTGATAAAGGTCTGATAACTGCAAACTATAAGGAACTTATACAAGTCAGCAAGAAAAATTAAACAACTCCATTAAAAAGTGAGAAAAAGACATGAACAGAATCTTTTCAAGTGAAGATAATCAAATACCCAACAAACACATGAAAAACATTTTCAACATTGCTAATCATCAGAAAGTGAAAATCAAAACCACCGGGAGATATTATCTATTCCAAGTGAGAATGGTTCTTATCAAAAATTCCTAAAATAACAACTGCTAGTGTGGATTTGGAGAGAAAGTTGGTGGGACTGCAAATTAGTACAACTTCTATGGAAAGTAGTATGGAGATACCTCAAAGACTAAAAGTATACCTACCATTTGATCCAGAAATCCCACTTCTGGATATTTACCTGACAGAGGGAAATGGACATTTTATTTAAAAAATACACTTGCAATTCAATGTTTATAGCAGAAAAAGTCCATAATTGCAAAGATGTGAAAACAACCCAATTGAGCATAAACACATCAGTAGATTAATAAAATGTGGTATATTTTTACCACGGAGTACTACTCAGTCATAAAAAATGGTGAACTATCAATTCTTATGTGTACATATGGAAGGAAAACTCAGTGGAAGTCAAGTAGGTGAGAAGGGGGAGGAGTGGTTGGATAAAGTTATACCTAACAGGTACAATGCACACTTTCTGGGTGAAGGACATACTTATAACTTTCACTTAAAATGTACAAAAGCAAATTATGTAGCCAAAATGTGTGTACTCCTGTAATATAATGAAATAAAAAATAAATGAACAACACACTATCAAATAACAGATGGATTAAATAAGATGAATCAAGTAAAATTAAAAGACATTTTGAACTAACTGTAATTTAAAATATAACTTATAAAAGTTTGAGGGAGACAGAAAAAGCATTTATTAAAAATATAGAGCATTGAACACATATACTTGACAGAAAGAGAGCTTAAATGAATAATGTAAACTTCACTTTAGGAAACTGGAAAAAGGAGAGCAAATTAAATTCAAACCCAGCAAATAAAGAAATAATGAAAATTAGCACAGAAATCAATGAAATTGAAAGCAGGAGATCAATAGAGAAAATAAAACTACCAAAGATAGTCCTTTGAAAATATGAATTACATTTATATAGTTCTAGCCAGGTTATCTAAGAGAGAGAGAGAGAGAAGGGGTATACACAAATTACCAATAATGGAATAAGATAAATCAAAGATAAGTCACTACTATTATGCAAATGGACATAACATAGGACAATAAAGGAATATTGTAACAATGTATTAACTTCTTAACAAATAATTAGGGAATAATTTATAGCCACAAATAAAAAGATGAACTTAGCTCTTTACCTCAGACTGTTCATAAAAATTAACTCACTATGGATAATAGATCTGAATATAAATGCTAAAACTATATAGTATAAGACCAAATATTCATAATCTTGGTTTGGCCAAAGTTTTTTAGATACAACACTAAAAACGTGATCCGTAGAATTTTTTAAATCATAAATTAGAGTTCATCAAAATTAAAAATGTTTGTGCTTCAAATAAATAAATAATTGAAAAGATTAATCAAAACTGGTAAAACTTATTTGTATATATCTGATAATGCAAGTATATCTGTGTAAAGAATATAATATTCAATGAAAACCACCTAATTCTAAAATTGACGGATGATTTAAATAGAAAATTTTTTAAGAAGACAAAGTAATAGCTAATAAGCATATTTAAAGATGTTTAATATTGCTAGCTATGAGAAAATTGCAAATTCTAAGCACAGTAAGGTGCCACAATTAAAAAGATAGACAATACCAGAGATTACCAGGAATATGGAGAAATGAGATCAGACATACATTGTTGGTGGGAAGATAAAATGATAAAATTTTGAAAGCATTTTCATAGTTCTTAAAATATTATACATAAGTTTGCATACAATCCCATAATTCCATATCCAGGCATCCACCCAAGATAAATTAAAACCTCTCAAATCAAAAAATAAGTGCATACTTTTATAGCTTTATTATTCATAATAGCTCCAAAATGAACACAATCCTAATGTCATTAAACTGATGAAGAGATGAACAAAACATGGTATATCCATACAATGGACTGCTATTCATCAATACAAGGGAATGAAATAGTTATACATGCTATAAATGGACAAACCTCAAAAACATCATGTTAAATAAAAGAAATGTGATTCAAAGGACTATATATGGTGTGATTCTATTTATATTAAATGTCACCAGGACAATTTTATCGATACAGAAAGCAGATCACTGACTATAGACTGGAGCTGAGTACAGAGTTTAACTTGACATATTGGAACTTTATGGGATAATGAAATGTTTAAATCTGGATTGAGGTGGGTGGTTGCATAATTCTGAATATTTATGTA
>CAUYRH010089122.1:0-163607 GCA_963574655.1 Perodicticus potto | reverse complement strand
TCTCCTCTGCTATCTCCCAGGAGGACACATGTCATTGGATTTAGGTCCCTCCCTAATGCAGGGTGATCTCACTTTTAGATTCCTCATTTAATTAGAGCAATGAAAACTCATTTTCCAAATAAGGTCCCATTCACATGTCTGAGTGGACGTGAATTTTGAGGGCCCTTGCACCCCTCACTGCATACCTTTTGGGGAGGTCCCACGTCTTCTCGGTTCCTCTCAATAGGAGGACACTGGGCAGGCAGAGGGCCAGCCAGGCACAGGCCTCGGGGACAGGACTTTGGGACATATATGTTTTTAGGTGAAGGTGCCCTGGGGTCTTGATGAAGAAATGCAACTAGGAAGAACAGCAAAGCCCATCCTAGGCTCTGTCAGGGTCTGCACAGAGAAACCAGTTCCTCTGAGGGCAGCTGGGCAGGGCAGATACCTCACCTCAGCCAGATACTGTGGAGCAAGCCCCGAGTAAACCATTACTGAAATGTCACTTGGTCTGGGGTCCTCAGGGAGGTCTCCCAATGGGGAGCTCAGGTGGGCCCTGGCCAGGGTGTGGTCTCCTACGTCTGAGTCCACAGCACTGGAAGCAAGGCACGTTTTTGCGGTGACCCTGCCCCAACATGTCCAGCCCCCATGACTGACACTCTAGTCAAAGACTGTGGTGGGGGCTGGTGGGCTCTGTTGGGTCTTTTTTTTTTTTTAATTAAACCATAGCTGTGTACATTAGTGCAATCACGGGGTACAGTGTGCGGCCTTCATATACAATCTGAAATATTTTCATCCTACTGTTCGACATAACCTTCATGGGATTTTCTCGTTTATTGTGTGAAAACATTTGTGTTCTGCATTTAGCAGGTTTCACCTGTCCCTTCTGAGATGCACCATAAGTGTGATCCCATCATTTACCCTCTCTGCACACACCCTCACCCTCCTCTTCCCTCCCTTACCCCTTCCCCACCCCCGTCTTCTTGTGCTATAATTGGGTTATAGCCTTCATATGAAAGCTATAAATTAGCTTCATAGTAGGGCTGTATACATTGGGTACTTTTTCTTCCATTCTTGAGAGACTTTGCTAAGAATGGCTCTGCTGGGTCTTGAGCAGTGAGCACAGACATCCGTAAGGCGACTTTGAAGAGAAGCAGATGGACACAGGCTGATGGGGAGAGGTGATGGGTATGTGGGAACATACAGATTGTCACATAGATAACACACTGATTACTAGACAGATGCCGAAGACTGTGGTGGGGGCTGGTGGGCTCTGTTGGGTCTTGAGCAATGAGCATAGAGATCCAGAGGGTTACCTCAGTGAGAGGCAGATAGAGATGTGGTGGGTAGAGGTGATCAGTATGTAGGAACATACGGATGCTCACGTACAGAACACGTTGATTACTAGACAGATGCTGGGTGGAGAAACACAGAGAGATGATTGATAGATGGCTAGATTGATGATCAGTAATTGCTTAGTGATAGACTGATACAGATGCTATATTGATGGTATTCTCCACATGTCTGGGTTGAGCATGCACAGATGGAGGGCCAGGTGTGTCTTGGCATGTCATGTGGGGTTTCTCCTGGGGGCCGTGGAGACTTATACTAATGTTCTCTTAGTGCATGGAAACTTGGCATAAACGTCACAGCCCAGAAGGACACGCTAATAGCCCTTTCTATTTCCTGTGGGAAGGAAGTCCACACATGGCTCAGGAGGGTCCCCTGCTTGGGGTCTCAGCAGCTGAGCCCCAGTGTCAGCCAGGTGGGGCTCTCATCTGACACACAGGGTCCCCTCCCATGATCATTCCATTCGCGAGGGAGACTCGCCACCTTTGGCTGCAGAACTGTCACCCCTGTTTTCCTGCTGGCTATTGGTTACACCCCAGTTCTCTGCCAGGTGGTCCCCACAATGTGCAAGGCCAGCAGGAGAGCATCTCCCCAGTGTTTTCTCTCCTTTTAAAGGATATATTGCACAGTCAGGCCCACCTGATAGAATGCAAAGTCAGGTGACTTGTGACCTGACTGTGCAATGACAACCATCATGTGGGCTGGTCTCACCTACGTGTAAGGGGAGGGGTTCAGGCTCTGTGCACTTGGGGCAGAAATCACAGCATCCGTCTTGGTCCACCTAAGGAGACTTTAAGGGTTTTAAGCAGAAAAAGGACAGAATGATATATAGTTTATAAAAACCTTACTTTCTGCTTGAGAGGAGAAAACAGAAGACCATTAGAATGCTCTGCCAATGATCTGGGAAGGAGGTAATGGTGGCCTGGCCAGGATGGAGAGGAGGGACCAGGATGGAGAGGAGGGGTCAGGATGGAGAGGAGGGATCAGGATGGAGAGGGGGGATCAGGATGGAGAGGAGAGATGAGGGGAAGCAGGTGCTGTAAGGCACAATGGTTCTGTCCTTACCTTGATGGACAAAAACATGGCCCCTTGCCCTGTCTGTCTCTCTCTCTCCCTCTTCTCTTCCCCCTTCCCTTCTCCCTTCCTCTCTCTCTTGCTCCTTGTCTCTCTCTGTGTGTATCTCTCTGTTTCTCTCTCTTCTTCTCTCACTCGCCACCCTGCATCATCTCACCACCCGCACTCGTCACAACTTTCAACACAGTGACAATCTCCTGTTTCACAGAACAGCAGGCTGTTGACCCTTTAGAAGGACCAGCCACCTGTGGGCATTGACCCAGCAGCAAAGTTCATGAAAACTAAACGGTTCACCCTCCCAACCCCTCTTAAGGTAGACAAATCTAACATATTCACGAAGACAGAGAGAAAACATGACGTAACAATGAAAGGCAAATGTGTATTGACTTGAAATTATGCTTCCTAACAAAGCCTCAGTATTTAGAAGCCATCCAGGTATCCACCGATTATCCATGAACTAACCCAATATAATGTGAACCCACCTTTTTAAGTGACCTGAAGATTTTGGAAATTGTATTTAAGCTGACATGCTGTAAGGCATGACTGATATTGATACAAACAAATTTACCACAGTGATGATTCAGCTGAATTAAACACAAATTTACATTCCTCAGAGTCTCCAACCCTGCATAGAAGCGATGGGAATTCACTGGATCTGGGAACCAACATGAACCTAGAAAAGGTAGTGAGTGCTTTGTGCAGGCAGAATGGGGACCAACAGCTTTATATTTAACCTCAAACAGAGAGAAAGCATATACCTACCTGTTTTCCTTCTTTCTTAAGCCACAATTATTTAATCACTCTGACCCATTTGAAGCCCCACCCATCGTACCTGTGCAAACCCGGATTCTTAATGTATTTCTGAGTTTGCAGTCTCTGTAATGGTGATTTTTCAACATTGTGTATTTAAAGCAGCAGAAATTCTGCTGTATACAGACTGTGAACTTGCAGGAAATTAGATTTATGTGTCCACGCTTATGCATCTCCACAAGCCAGTCCAAACAGCGCTGCTTTCATGTCAGAGATGTAATAATCTAATTTATTAATTCCTTCCAGATGTAAGCAATATTTCACACTCACATAGTGAAAGATAAAGGCCGGGACTTACATGGACACATGGAGCCAGAGACCTTCGCTTTTATCACGTTAGCCACGGGTCCCACATGAACTGGGAGACACAAAACTTCTCCAGGCAGACCTCAGGGAGCCGGTCTCTCTCCCGGGGGGCCCGGAGTCACTCTCAATGTTGTCCTTACAAATAAAACAGCAGAGCAGACATACACACAGACTAACAAATTGGGTCCTCCATTTCTCTCTCAGCCAACTGAGAAAAGCCCTCCATCAGCTATCTGTCAGAAGTCGACAAATATTTAGACCCTAATCCAAATTGCCAGCTGCTACTCCCAATGGGGGAATGATTTATTGCCTTTGTACAAACCAAAAAGAAAAACAAAAGGAACAAAAATTTTAAAAGTAGAGAAAGGGGACCAGGCGCACTGGCTCCCACCTGTAATCCCAGCACTCTGGGAGGCTGAGGCAGGAGGATCCCCTGAGCTCAGGAGTTCAAGACCAGCCAGAGCAAGAGCAAGACCCCATCTCTACCAAAAATTAAAAAACTAGTTGGGTGTTGTGGTGGGCACCTGTAGTCTCAGATACTCAGGAGGCTGAGGCAGGAGGATCACTTGAGCCCAGGAGTTGGAGGTTGCTGTGAGCTGTGATGCCACAGCACTCTAAGGGCAACAGAGTGAGACTCTGTCTCAAAAAAAAAAAAAAAAGTAGAAAAAGAGATACACAGGAACATTGAAGTTTACCGCCCTTTCAGATCCACTCTCAGACGGATCCTCCAGCCTGTGGGGTCACTGCCCGGCCACCCTCTGCACCTGTGGGCCACGTCACTGCACCTTAACAAGTGACAGGGCTGGGTGGGGCCTCCAGTCCCATGTGCACGCAGCCCCGCACTGCATTCAGGCTTGGGTGCTTACTGCCCCATGACACCAAAGAGTGTGCTGACCACTTTTCTATCCCATTTTCAACCTTCGGGACATGTTTCTGACCCTGATGAGGGGCCAGGTGCTGGCCAGCTGTGTTCCTGGATCCAGAGCCGCCATCCAAGCCATGCAGGGATGGCACTGAGGCCTGGCAGCTAGTGACATGTCCTTGCCCCACCCACCCGCCCCTCACCGCAAGCCCCTGGGATGGCACACCCCTTCCCATCCTTGGATCCTAGGTGACCTCTGAAGGCTCCCTTTGCAGGGCAGGACCCAGAACCCTCAATCCTCCTACTTCTACCTCAGGTCTCCAGTCAGAGGACCGGCTTTGCAGAAATGTTGGGGGCCCAGCGGGATGCTGGCAAAGCTTTGGGATGCCTCTCTGTGCCCCAGATGCAGTGTCACATCCTTGCTGGGCACCCAGGGCTGTCCACCCCAGAGAGGATCCCACAGGCACCAGCTGCAGGTTTGTCCCTCAATGGGGGCTTGTTTGAGCTCACAAACCCAGGTCCTGTACCTCACAGCTGGTCGCTCTGCTCTCTGGGAAGAAGGGGCCTTTCCCCTCCACCTGACCCCCGTGATGCTCAGTCTGGCACCCACAGGCGCTTGCACAAGGCTGGTGTCCATTCAAAGTGGCCCCTTGTGGTGGCACCAAGATGCTACCCAGCTGCTCCGTGGACTCCACATAGAACTTTGCCCACCCCTCAGCCCAAAATTGCACCCCAAACTCAGAGCAAACCTTCAGGGGCCTGAGGGAGGCCAATAGGGAGTCAGCCCTGGCCCCTCCCCCAGGGTGCCCAGGGAAAGGCAATGGTGATTTTGGTCCTCGTACTCTTAACACAGCAGATGGTGACATGAACAACGACCACGTCCTGTCTCTGAAAATGGAATTCCCCACAGGCCCTACTGGGACCAGCCATATGACCATACAAAGGTCTCTAAGTGCCGATATCATCTTGCTCACTCCTGAGAGCAGTGGGACTCTCAGCCAGGGGTGACCCTTCCCTCAAGGACGCTCACCAAGGTCACGGAGCACTTTTACTTGTCACACTGGGGGGTTGTCACCTGCCATGTGGGGCCCTGGGACACTGCCTCACCCCCATAATGCGCAGGACGCCCCACAATCCCTCAGCCCCAAACGTCAGCAGGGCTGAGGCTGAGACTCCCTGTGTAAGCGGGAGGTTGTCCATCCACCCATCTATTGTCTGTCACCTATCTGTTATGTATCTGTCATCTATCTATAATCTATCATGTATCTATAATCTATCATCTATCTATTATGTATCTGTCATCTATCTATAATCTATCGTCTATCTATAATCTATCTATCATCTACATATCTATTCTTTCCATGTATTATCTATCTTCTATCTATACACTATCTATGTAGCTATGATTTATCTATCATCTATCTATTCCATCGATCATCTATCAATCATATATCTATCATCTCCCTATCCATTATCTACCTATCATCTATCATCTATCTTCTATCTGTCTATCTCTATACATATCTCTCATCATTTTCTCTTTCTTTTTTTTTTGAGACAAAGTCTCACTATGTCGTCCTTGGTAAAGTGCCGTGGGGTCACAGGTCACAGCTCACAGGTACCTCCAACTCTTGGGCTTAGGCCATTCTCTTGCCTCAGCCTCCTAAGTAGCTGGGTCTACAGGCGCCCACCACAACACCCGGCTATTTTTTTGTTGCAGTTGTCATTGTTGTTTAGCAGGCCTAGGCCGGGTTCAAACCCACCAGCCTTGGCGTATTTGGCCGACGCCCTACTGACTGAGCTACGGATGCCGCCCATTTTCTCTATCTCTATCAGTCAAGCTATTAACCAATTTATCTATCTATGGCAGAGATTTGCACCAGGGACAATTCTGTGGCTCCAGGAGACACTGGCGATGTTTGGGGACACTTCTGCTCATCACAGAGGGAAGGCAGGTGAGACCTGGTAGGCAGAGCCCCTGGGACTCTGCCCCACCCCCCACAGTACACAGGATACCCCACAGAGTCCTCCAGCCCCAAATGTCCACAGTGCCAGGGCTGAAACACTTGCCTTCACCAGAAGTCATGTAACTGCCACCAAAACTCCTGTGGACACCAGGGAATGGTTTCTGCCTCCTGAGTTCTCACTGTCATGACATGGGAGCAGGGTTTCCTTCCCACAGCCCAGATCCACTGTGAGTCATTACCCTGGTGGGAGGATCCCTCATTAGTGATGTGGGATCTTTCTTAGGGGTCCTCAGACCTGGCCTGCAAAACCTAGGGATGAGCATTTTTCTGCCCAAACTCCTCCAGATGCTGAACACTGACTGAGCCCAGCCCAGCCACACCAGAGGCCCCACAGGGTCCCTAGGGCTAGGCTGGGGGCTTCATTCTCTGGCCTGGAGCCCTCCCAAGTTCCATGAGGCAGATACTCTCTCAAGCCCCCAACCCTATAGACACCCTGAACCATTTTTAAGCACACAATTCCATGGATGAAGTGCTTTGACATCACCATGCAGCCATCCCCATGGTGTGTTTGTAGACTTCATCTTCTGAAACCAGACCTCTGTCCCTTAATCATCAAGCCCCCTTCCCTCCCCCTGGCCTTAGCACCCACATTCCACTCTGTGTCTCTGTGACTTTGATGATTCTGGGGGCTTCCCACAAGTGGGATCCTGCAGTTGTGTCCTGTTGCACCTGACTTGTTTGCCTGAGCACGTCCTGGGGCTCACCATGTCACAGTAGATGTCAGGGCCCCTTCCTATTTGGCATAGACGAACCACATCTGTTCATCTACCCTTCCACCTGTGGGCACTCACATCATTCCACATGTCTTATTCCTAAGCTCATCCACCCGTCCACCTGTGGACACTCACCTCACTCTGTGTGTCTCATTTCTAAGCCTGTCTGTTCATTCACCCGTCCACCTGTGGGCACTCACATTGCTCCATGTGTCTCATTCCTAAGGCCATCTGCTTGCACAAAGCTGATCTGCATCTGTGTTCCTCACTCCAGGTCCCAGGAGCAGGGGACTGCACCATCAACCCTCAGAACGGCCCACCTGGGCATCCATCAGATGATGTGCCCTTTCAGATGTAGCCCAAACTAGGGCCAGGAGGACAGCACTGAAACATTCTGATCATGGTCCATCACGGGCACTGAAGGACCAGGGATGGGTCCAGGCTGTCTCCATGCTGATCTGCGTCTGTTCCCAGCCCACATTTACAGCACAAAGTATGTAGTTATAACCCACACACCCCCAGCCCCAATCTTGGTGTGGGAAGCAGCTTGGGGAGGCCCCACAGCCTGTTCAAACAGGATCTGAAAACCACTCATAGGTCGTGGACATACTGCACCTTAGCACCAAAATGGCAAGGCCACCTCCACTTTCCAGAACATTCCCCTAAGTAGAAATGAGAACAAGCAGATCTGCCCAAACAGCAGGAATCTGCATCACTGCTGAGGCCGTTCATACCAATGGTGGGACACACTCCTGTGCCTACAGGATGGCTGCCTACAGGAAGACTTGCAGGGAGATTTTGTGGACTTTTGCAGACTCTTAAACAATATCCACAAAAAATACAACATTTTCTTTCTTTTTTCTCTTTTATATTTCGTTAAAATATTAACATATCCCCAATATTGTGAAAGCAAATAAACCAAATTATTTACAGTGGCTATGTAAGGTTGGGGAGATTAAGGCTAATTTCATCTTATTTTCTGAAGTGTCTGTAAATTAGTACACGTGACTTTTATAGTACAAAATATTTTATTTTTTTTTATTTTTATGTATTTATTCATTCATTTTACTTTTTATTGTTAAATCATAGCTGCGTACGTTAGTGCAATCAAGGGATACAATGTGCTGGTTCCACATACAATCTGAAATGTTTTCATCAAACTGTTTAACATACCCTTCATGGCATTTTCTTCATTGTCATTGTATGAAGACATTTGTATTCCGCATTTAGTAAGTTTCGCCTGTACCCTTCTAAGATGCACCATAGGTGTGGCCCCACCATTTACCCTCCGTCCACCCCAAACTTCCCCCTTCCCTCCCCCAAAATAAAAGATTTTCCAAGAAACACCAACAAGGCAAGAAGCCCATATGAGAAGCAGCGTTTGCTGGTGAAGCCAGAAAGTCTCAGATGTGGACACCTGTTGTATTCTGCAGAAACAAGGTGCAGACTCCTGACACCACCCGAGGCCCTGGAGTTTGCTTGGTGCGTCCCCAACAACAGTGCTGTTTTCTTTGCAGTCTGCAGAAGAAGGTTGAGAGTTAAAGAAATACTGAAAATGGAAACAGTCATTTCATTTTAATCTAATTTGCTGATCTGTCATTAAACCTAAACAGCCTTTGTCTGGGAGGGGCTGTCCAATAACAACGTAGCTGCAGTCAGGGTCTTATGAGGAAAACCAGCAGGCTGCCCACGCTCTGATTTAGCTGGCTAAGTCTTGGCTGCACTGTAGGGGGTTGGGAGGGGGCTGGGAAGGGAGAGATGCTTACTTGGGACACACTCAAAGAGCAAAACTCAGGCCTCAGTGAAGTCAGGACCTGAATGGTGGGGAAAGGAGGACAGGTCCAAACTCTGCAAACCCAGAGCAGCCTTTCCGTGGGTTACACTGCCATCGTGTGGCCACAAGGAAGCCAGCAACTACAGACACTTGGCGGGAGGCCAGGCTGTGCTGTCACAGGCAGGGATGGCCTGTCTGTAGCAGAGCTGTTATGTCCCTGGCAGGGATGTTCTGTCTCTGGCTTGCCGTCCTGTCTCTGACATGGCCATGCTGTCTCCCGTGGGCCCATCCTGTCTCTGGCATGGCCGCCAGGACACTGAGTCTCGCCCCATTCTTGCTGAACGTGTTTAGAGAGAGAAATAGACACACTTGTTACAATTACGTGTTCCTGGTGCAATGGGGTGAGGGCTGTGGAAATTGGGGTATGGCCTGGATAGTCTACGTTTAGGGGAATCATCATTGTTTGTAGATGTCATGTGACGATTATTTTTAAGAGATATATCCTGAGATATTCTGAGCCTGGGGCATTATTTTCATCTAGTTCAGAAAAATATATATATACATAATTTATAGTTAGAAACACACACACATAGAGAGAGAGATTGAATATTATGGGTTAAATTATTTCCCCCAAAAGGAAACACTGAAGCCCTAAGTCCGAGCACATGTGCACAGGACCTTACTAGGGAACAGGGTCTTTACGGACGTAATCAGGCCTCAGTGGATTCAGGTGAGCCCTACTAAACCCACTGACTGGAGTCCCTATTGGGAGAGAGACTTGGACTCATTCACAGAGGAAGAGTCCCCATGAGGATGAGCAGGGCCGGGGTGACTTGGCCACGGGCCCAGGGAGGCCACGGGTTGCAGGCATGGAGCTGGGAGAGGCCTGAGTGTTGTCCCTCAGAGTTGCAGAAGGCCTGGCCCTGCCAACACCTTGGTTCTGGGTTTCTGGCCCCAGAACTGGGAGAGGATGAACTTTTAGGATTTGGAGTCACCTCTTTCCATAAAGGAGTAGGACGCCGGCCCCATATGCCGGAGGTGGGGGGTTCAAACCCGGCCCCAGACAAAAACTGGAACAATAACAAAAAAAGAAAGTGAGGAGGGAAGGGGACACCCATGGCAAATGAGAGGTACATAGCTGGGAGCTATGTTCACAACACAGGCCTTTGAGGTGCTGCAGACACAGGTAAAATGCTGACTCAGTCAGGGTTCTGAGACTGAATGGTGGCGGGTGGGGCAGCTGCCCCCCCCCCTCGGCCTCCTTCTGTCCGCCCACCATTGTGCAGGTTTGGGAGAGGGCAGGTGTCTCACCTTCTCCATGCCCCAATTTCCTACTGTGCAACTTGGGGCCACAACAAGACCCACAGATGGAACCAGCAGCATCAGTTACCTTGGCTGGTACTGTGTTAGGCCCAGGGAAAGTACCATGGCCACGGATAGAAGTGATCCGTCACACGTCACCTGTAGGGATAAAAAAACCTGGTGTGGCCATTTTGGTGGGTCCTAGAAATGTGAACCACACACTGGCCCTGACCTGGCCCTTCCACCCCCAGGGTACACACAGGAGACTTGGAAACACCTGGCCACACAGAGACACGTGTGAAGATGTTCACAGCAGCACTGTTGACTTCAGCATTTTTTCAATGTCATCACGGCTTCAAGGACACCTTGCTCTTCTGTATTGCAACACCCTCTGTGCCCACTTCCCACAAAGAACTACCAGGGAGCAGCAGGTGCAAGCTATCTTCTTGCCTACTCTCTCCTGATCTCATGTGCGTCCTACCCACAGCCCCACACCCTGCCCTGCCTTACATACCCTCAGCCCCACTAGGGCTCCATCCAACTGTAGGCGCACAAAAGTTTTTACTTAGCCTGGAGGCCATGGTAGACAGAACAGCATACCTGGGCGGCTCCCCAGGGCCCGTCCCTGTGCCAGAACCACTTCCAGCCTATGTTTTCCTTCCCAGTCTCCAGGCCATGCACGTGATAAATCTTTCTCCAAAGCTGGGGCCTACAGCACCAGACCCTTGCAAGTCAGAACCGGCAGCCACTTGCATGGTGTGTCTCTAGGGATCCCAGGAACACCACCCTCTATCTCCAGCATCCAGAAACTCTGATTTCCCTCCCAGCTCAGCCACAGGTGCCCGAAAGGCCTTGCTTTCTTCTTCAGGGTAAAAACATTAAAGGCAGCTGTCAATACACTCATTTTACCTGAGTGGTGAAATACATTAGACGTGGGCCAGCCATTAACGCCTCTGCCCCTGCAGCCAGTGAGTTTATCAGGATCCCTGGCACAGCCTCAGGTCCCAAGGACTAGGACACAAGGCAGCGGCAGTGGGTGGGTTCTGGGAGTTTGCAGGGTGAAGCTCCCTCGGGCCCCCAGCCTGGGAGGACTTACTACATGGGTGGAGGCCTCTGCCTTCCCAGACCTTCCCAACTGCCCCTCTCCACACCTTCAAGCCCTGGACTGTGTCCTGCAGCATGAAAACTACAACTTAGAAAACAGGGAGCCCTGATAAATGGCCTTCTACCTAAAGGCCTCAGTGACCACCAAGCCATGGTGAGGATAACTCACCAAATGTCCCAGCCACTTTGATACTTGGAGCAACATCCTCAGGCTGGAGATCTGCCTCAGGGGAGATTTTCCAAGGAGGACCTGCTGAGTTGAGGACTTACAGAGAGACCTTAGAGGGGAGGGCGTTGCCAAGACTCCTACACAGCTTCCCTGGTGCAAAACAAACAAACCTATGGTTTGGTGAAATTGACAACACAAGTTTCTAGATGTCAAGAAAATCACAGAAGAATGATAAAGTGTGAGATGTTCTTACCAAAGCTCTCAGCAATCAATGCATAAAATGGCCATACAAGTTGCAGTGGTTCTCAACCTTCCTAATGCCATAATATATTTTCATTGTTAAAAAAGGGTCGCGGCTCGGCGCCTGTGGCTCAAGTGGCTAAGGCGCCAGCCACGTACACCTAAGCTGGCGGGTTCGAATCCAGCCCAGGCCCACCAAACAACAATAACCGCTGCAACCAAAAAATGGCCAGGCGTTGTGGCGGGCGCCTGTGGTCCCAGCTACTTGGGAGGCAGAGGCAGGAGACTCGCTTGAGCCCAGGAATTGGAGGTTGCTGTGAGCTGTGATGCCACAGCACTCTATCCAGGGTGACGGCTTGAGGCTCTGTCTCCAAAAAAAAATAAAATAAAATAAAAATAAAAAATAAAATAAAATAAAAGTTTAAAAAAAAAGGGCGGCGCCTGTGGCTCAGTGAGTAGGGTGCCAGCCCCATATGCCGGAGGTGGTGGGTTCAAACCCAGCCCCGGCCAAAAACTGCAAAAAAAAAGGGTCGCAACCCACAGGTTGAGAACCGCTGAGCTAGCAGAAAGAGAAGAGGAGAAGAAAGAGCAGCATGGACATTTCACAGGCAAAAAGTGCAGCTCACTAAAAACGTAGCAGAAAAGTTTAACCCCACTGAAAGTCCCCAAAATAATGCAAAGTGAGGCCACGAAGAGAGTCTGATGAGGGCCGGGTTGTGTCACCCAGAAAGATGTTTAAGCCATGACCCTGGTACCTGCCAATGAGAACTTACTTGGCAACAGGGTCTCTGTAGATGTGATTAGTGCAGCATCTCCAGATGAGGCCATCCTGGATCCGGGAGGGCCGTAAACCCAGTGACAGGTGTCCTCCTGAGAGACAGCAGAGCAGACACAGACACACAGGAGAAGCCACGTGGAGACAGGGGCAGAGACTGAAGTGATGCAGCCAGAAGCCCAGGGATGTCTGGAGCCCCCAGGAGCTGGGAGAGGCAGAAGGAGCCTCCCCTGGGGCCTGTGCAGGGAGCAGCCCTGAGACCTGCACCTCAGATTCCTGGGCTCCAGGGCTGGGGGAGGGTGAATTCCTGTTTTTGTTTTTGGTTTTTTTGTAGATACAGTCTCACTTTATTGCCCTCGGTAGAGTGCCCTGGCATCACACAGCTCACAGCAACCTCCAACTCCTGGGCTTAGGCGATTCTCTTACCTCAGCCTCCCGAGTAGCTGGGACTACAGGCGCCCACCACAACACCCAGCTACTTTTTTTGTTGCAGTTTGGCCGGGGCAGGATTTGAACCTGCCACCCCTTGTACGTGGGGCTGGCGCCTTACCAACTGAGCCACAGGGGGCGCCTGACCTGTTGTTTTAAGCTTGGTTACAGCTGCCCCAGGCACACAAGTGGAGAGCCCCTTCCAATGGTGGAGCTGGCCTCGTGGACATAGAATAAGGGACAGGCTGTTCTGCAGCCCCCAGGCACCCTCAGACAGCACCTTCTGGGAAAGCAGTCTGGTGTCGGGTAGCAAAGTCTTCACAAAGTATATCCAGCACCTTCCTTCCAGGTGTTCATCACAAAGTCATAAATCAGAGCTGTGCACAGACAGTAGTACTGGGTACCATCCTCACAGAGTAATTTATGGTGTTGAATTTGAAAATAGGCACAAAGCCAGCTTTAGGGAGAGGGTAAAAGGCCTGTTGAACAACCTCACCTCAATGCCATCCTCAGTTTGAGCGAGAAAAGCCATCTCTAAGGAGTTTTAGTGGCAAGGAAGGCACTTATTGCCCCATTTCAGTGGAAACATTCTGGGAATGAAAGCACACCTTGTCGGTAAGGGGGATCCCAATTTATGAAAACACTGTATGTGTCCGTTATCTGTCCCCAGGGACAGGGTGATCAGTACTGGTGAGACGCAGCTGCGTAGGAAGGCTCAGGGGGAAGAGACAGAATCTCTCTTCCCAACCACCCCAGAGGCTGAGGCTATTTACACCTTTGGATTTTTCAAGTTTTTCTCAGATACTGTATTTTTCCCGTTATCTTTTCTAAAATTCCCTGCTAGGAGGCTATCTGGATTTCTTTTGCAGTCAGAAAGGAGCCTGGAGCATCTCATTATTTTTAAAAGGCAAGTGTGGGTTTTTTCTGGCTCTGTCTGGAAGATTCAACCCTGTGACCTGCCTACACAGCCCGAAATCCCCGTCTTGGGAGGCACATGTGGGCACAGTGGGTGTGGCAGGAGGGGACAGAGATGTTGCCTCCCCAGGGGAGGAAGGGGGTGCCCTCTGCCAGGATGGCACCAAGTCCTAGCCTGGGTAAAAAGGAGCTGTTACATAAAGACCCCTTGTCCTACTTTGCAAGTGCCAGAGTCAGATGACAACCCCAAGTCACCTGCCTCTGTGGCCCACACAGGTGAGTGACAGGTGAGCTGCCCCCTTCTGGGCCACACATCTGTGCAGGGCAGGCAACCCCGGCCCGAGGTCACAGACTCCAGCCTTTTTACAGGAAGCCAGGAGTGTCTGTATGGCTGGTGAGTAGCTGGGAGGCAGCGGGAGGATTAGAGCATCCAGACATTTGCGGATGTGGGTGGACATGGCCGAGGTGGCATGACCCAGGCTTCTACTGTTTCCTACACACAGCTCGTGTGATGTGGGATCCAGGCACCAGGAGTTTTCAGAAGGTCCTGAATGATATTTGTCCAGAGCAAGGTCTTGCTGTTGGCTAGAGGCTCCGAGGCCACTAAAGAAAGACTGCAGATCTCAGCCGTGGGGGACGCGGCAATTAGCAGAATATATGGAGCTTGTAGGGCCCTCTCTTGGGGGTGGAATTGTTTGGGGGTGGCATCTGAAGGAGCATGGGGTCCCGGCAGTGGTATCTCTAGCCTAGCTCTATCTAACGAGTGCATGGTGCCTGTTACCAGGAGTGGCCACTGTCACTGGACGCCAAGACCCTCGTGAGAGCCCTGAGCCTCCCAGTGGTCAGGCACCGGGGCTTGGTATGGACCCTTCTGGAGGGAGGACACCCAAGAGACGTCCCCCTGTGTCATCCTCCCTGGTGGCTCAGCATGGACGTGCCTGGGGGTCAGCCAGGGGCCTATAACTGCTTCCTCACCTGCTGATTGAGCGATGCCCACATGTGGGAGGAAGTGGGTTTGAATTCAGCCCACAGTGGGTCTGACCCAGCCGTGTCAGCATCACCACTTTCTTCTCAAAATCAGTCATTGAGCCAACTGGAACCTGCATTCTCAAAGGTGCCCGGAGGGAGGTTTATTCGGATTTCACTGAACACCCTCATATGAGGGGTTGGTGGTGGGGACAGCTCGCTCTGCATGGCAAACACAGCACTCCATGCTTGGAGGACACATCCTCACGGATCTGCAATGTGGGACTTTCCCCAGGAGCCGTCAGTTCCTCTGAGACGTCACTGGGCCCGAGGGGCAGAAACAGCTTAATGCGTGGGTCTCATAAAGGCTCCCACATGCCGTGAAGGGACATTTACCAACCTACCTTGCAGGTCTCAACCCCTGGATCCCTACCCATCCCTCCCATACCACCAGATGCCTGGATTGTGGAAAGCAGTACGCGTGTGTGTGTCCATCAGAGGTCTGAGAACACTCGGGTCTGGAAACAGACAGCGGGAGCCACATTTGACAGCTGTGACCTTCACTGGGGCAGAAGGTGGGTCGCGATTTAAAGTCAGAAGTTAAACAGCAGCAAGTACAGAGCCCGATATTCCCTTAAACGCATGTGGTCTGCAAATGTAAGCTCCAATGTCTGAGACTTTTGGATAAACACTATTATTCACTCAAGCATTTCCTTTTGCATTTAAAGAAAAAAGATAAGTGAAATACCACCTCAGGACCATTGGGATGGTTATTGTAACAAATGTTGGCAAGAATGTGAAGAATTAGCACCCTCACACACTTATGAAGGGAAGGTAAATGGAGCAGGCACCATGGAAGACAGGCACATATTTAAAAAATTAAACATGGATTTAGCATTTGACCTAGAAATTCCCTCTGGAATTCCACCTGAAAGATATGAAGCAGGGACTCACACGAGTATTTGCACAGCCACAGTCACAATGGCATTGTCCACAAAGGCTGAGTATGGAATCAAGCTGGATGTCCATGGACGGATGGACAGATGAACAGAGGGTGGTCTGTCCACACACTGGGGTGCAATTCATCCTTAGAAGGCAAGGATGCTCTGTCACCTGCCACAATGTGGCTGAGCCTTGAGGCCATGATGCTCAGTCAGCAAAGGAGAAACACTATAGGATTCCACATCTGTGAGGTCCCCAGAGTCGCCAAATCCATAGTGACAGAGAGTAAGCCAGTGGATGTCAGGGGCTGGGGACTCAGCGTTTGCACACAGAGCTTCAGTTTGGGAAGATGAGAAAGAGTTCAGGATAAGGATGGCAGTGACAGGTATACACTCTTAGGGGTGTTTTTAATATCAGTGTTTGAATGCTTAAAAACAGCTAAAGTGGTAAATTATAAGTTGTGTGTATTTTACTCAATAAACCAACAGAAATGGGATAAACAGCAAACGTTACTTAGCCACTGAGTGAAGCCCTGACACATCTTGTTGGCCTCCATTCATTCTGATAATGAGCTTCAGCTGAAAGCTTCGGACATGTCAAAAACTAGGTATTTGGTTTGAGATCTGCATGAGTCCATGCTTCCTGGGGTGTTCGGATTCTTAATTGCAAAATAATTAGAGAAAATTGGTGACTTCTTTCATCTGTATCTAATCTTTCATCTGTGTCTAATGAAAGCTTGGCAGCTCCTCAGGCTGAAGTTAAAGTCCACAGGCTGCAGGTTTTATTCTAATGGTATGCTGAGACTCAGAAAAAAAAAGAAAAAGAAAAGCAGAAGGTTTTGTAACATTTGGGTATTTTTATGAAATTTAGGGAGGAAGATTTGATTTCTTTTAATTAAATGTCTTTAAAAGGCCCATCCCTTTCATTGGCAGGCAATTTATAGCAAAGCAAGTACTGTTGGGTAGTGATTTCATTTTCACCTGTAATAAATTCAGAAAAGTAAACACAATCACAAAACAGACAGAAGGCTCTCAAAATTATATCAGCAGATACATCAAAGAGAATTGTAGTCTGCTGCATCAAGAAACAAGAAAAGGGAAAAATGGAAAATGAGCCTTTGGGGAGAATCATATTTTTGAATGACACGTGAATTGAAATCTCTAATTATTCCTTTACCTACTATTAATTAGACGGTGTCCGCTAATGTAACACTCAGGAAAAGGGCAGGAAACCCCAAAGAAAGTTTAACTCAGCCAAGAAAGTTAATGTTTCATGAAAAGCAATGTGTTTACGTCATGACTATCTTGTTGCATTTCAAACAAGGTGTGACCAAAACCTCCAGTCTAAACAAATAAACTCAGCTCAGACAATCATCTTTAACAGTAGAACAAAGCATACATGGTAGGGTCCACCTGGGAGGGACGGCACAGCCGACACTGGCGCTAAGGCAGGTCGCATCCCCATCAGGGTGCCAGTGGGTCCCACCTCGGCTCTTGGCTTCATTTACATTTATTCTTCGTGGGAAAAAAATGTGCATTGTTGCCATGGGTTGAACTATGTCCCCCAAATCACATATGTGGATGTCTCAACTCCTGGGGCCTCAGATTGGGACCTTATTTGGAAATAGGGTCCAAAGATGAGGTGTTAAGATGAGGTGTTCTCGTACAAAAAGGGAAATTTGGACACAGAGAACCTCACACAGAGAAAACCACGTACAGATACAGAGAGAAGGTGGTCTCGGCACTGAGTGACATAGCCACCAACCAAGAACCAGAGGAGGTGAGGACAAGAGGAGGACCAAATGAAGACCAGGTGAGGCCAAGGCAAGGCCAGCTCTCTCCCAGAGCCTTCATGGAAGTTTGCCTGCCAATCTCTGATGTCAAATTCTGGCCCCCAGAATTGTGAGAGGAGCAGCTTCTGCTGTTTTAATGTCCCCTCAGCCGTACTTTGTCACAGCAGCACCAGGAAACCAACACACAGAGCCATGTTTCGAGGTTGGTAAATTATTGATATTTTATCAGAGGCTGTGATAGCTAATGACACAGAGGCAGAAGAGCTAAAAAAGATCCCTCAAGCCCTCAAGACTTCCCCAAACAGCATCCCCAAACCTCTTTATCGGACCTCCCAGAATTGAAATGATGGTTCTCTTTTTTTTTTTTTTTTTTTGAGACAGAGCCTCAAGCTATAGCCCTGGGTAGAGAGCCATGACATTACAGCTCTAACTCCTGGGGTCAAGCGATTCTCCTGCCTCAGCCTCCCAAGTAGCTGGGACTACAGATGCCTGCCACAACAGCTGGCTATTTTTTGGTTGCTGCTGTCATTGTTGTTTGGCGGGCTCGGGCTGGATTCAAACCTGCCAGCTCAGGTGTATGTGGCTGGCGCCTTAGCCACTTGAGCCACAGGCGCCAAGCCTTTTCTTTCTTTTTTGGAGACAGGGTCTTACTCTGTCACCCTAGTAGAGTGCTGTGGCATCATAGCTTACAGCAACCTCAAACTCCTGGGCTCAAGTGATGCTCCAGCCTCAGCCTCCCAAGCAGGACTACAGACACCTGCCACAACACCCAGCTAGTTTTTCTATTTTTAGTAGAGATGGGGTCTCAATCTTGTTCAAGCTGGTCTTAAACTCCTGAGCTCAAGCAATTTGCATGTCTCAGCCTCCTAGAGTGTTGGGATTACAGGCGTGAGCCACCATGCATGGCCCAAATGACAGTTCTTTAATTAAGGCCATTAATAGATCGTGAAATAAAAAGCTGGGATGTGGATCGTCTCCCCTGACCAGGATTTTTCAGGGTCTAATTTTGCTAACTCCCAACTTTATAGCACCCCTCCCAGCCAATTATGCAGCCCCACTTTCACTTAAAAGACATCACTGAGAAATGGCGGGACATTGGGCATTGTCTCGCCAGTGATGTAAAGGGACAGGAAGTTTTGTGCTTTTATTTGAAGCCTAGGAAACTCCATTTTCTTGCCACATGAGGAAGGTGTCAGATCCTATGACAGGGGAAGGGCTGGGTACAAGACCCCAAGAGACTGAAGATTCCGATTGCCAATGTCTTTTGTGTCTGGAACCAGTGCTGGGCGAGGCTTCCTGACACTGACCCCAGCACCCATGACCTTGATGTCCTTCCTGCGTTTCATTGACTTTCTTGAAATTGTGCTGCTGAGTCATCAGGGAGAATTTATCTTAGTGTTGACTCTTGCAGCAGAGAGAAAACCTGTCCACCATCATGAAAGTAAAAGCAGCAAGTGCTGAATTCCAGGTGTCAGGAAAGGAGAAGGTCCTGTCAGGGCCAACGTGGTCCTGCATTGTCCCATGGGGGGAGAGAGAGCATGACTGCCACCCTGTGACAGACAGCATGTGTCCCGGATGACCCTGTGCATCTCTATCAAGATTTTTCCAAAGCAGCCTCAAGACCACTCTCCTCCCAAGTGTCAGTCTCACCCTGGGAGCCTCAGCACCTGCCCTGCTGTGCCCATGAGCCTGGCTCATGTGCCTGCTCCTGTCCCAGCACAGGGGTCTCACCCCAGCAGGTTAGTGGGTGTCCACTCCAGCCATGACCGTCCATGCTGCTCTGTCCCCACTGCCGGCCCTAGAGGGGGTGGGGGGCAGCTCAAAGCCCGCAGGACACTCTCTTAAACTCTCTTTTATGACCTAATAAAAAAAGACCATGTTTCTGACCCCTCACCTCACTGCTGGAATACAGGAAGCCCGTCACAAGTATGTATTTGCAGGGACAGATGAATAACAGGTTTGTTAGCATTGGAACAGAAATAAGGATTAGCATCAGACTATCTGGCAGTAGCAGGCCGGCCAGGACAGATCCGTTCATCCGAGCAGCCTTCCGATGTTCTGACAGCACGAGGGTCAGCCACATTGCACCCCTGTGACCTCTCTTCCCAAGGCAGCAGAGAGCTTTTTGGGAGGAGGAAGCAGCAGAGAGCTTCCCCACTGCAAGTGGCCGATGGGCCCCGCACCCGCCGGGCAGGCAGGGGATGTCCTTCTACCTTGTTGTACATGTAGGAAAGAAAACAGAGGCCGAGAGCTTCCCCATGAGTCAGCACAGACCGCTGATGCACAAGAATTGACGCAGCAGACCAGCCTTGTCCACACCACAGACCCTTTTGCTCCCGGGAGGTGGCCTCTACGCCCTTGGGCTCCTGTGTGACAAGAAGACCTTGGTGCATCTGGGCCCTCAGGCCACGGCACAGTCTGTGTTTGCAGGGAGATGCATGGTGGGGTTTTGGGGACGCAGCATCAGCTCCAGAGCAGACCAACCATGCCCAGGGCTGCCTGTGTGTCCAGCCCTTGTGAAGACCCTGAACACTGGGGCTCAGGCAGCGTCCCAGCCTAGACGTTGTCTAGCTGTGTCATCGTTCCACAGTGGGGCTGGAGAATTAAGTTCCATCCATGACTTCAGGAGGAGGGACACCAGGAAGCTCGTGCCCAGCCCCTCCCGGCCACATCCCCTGGGCTGATTTTACTTTGTGTCCTGAGCTGAGAAGCCGACGTGCCATGCTCTGGATACTCGGCCCCAGGGAAGCCAGGACAACATCAAGGAAAGCAGGCAGAGGATGGAATTAGGAGACCGAAGGTAGACACAGATCACAGCTCCTAAGGGGGCAAGAGCCAGATCCCGAGGACCAGGACCGCCTCTGTGACAGGGAGGATGGAAGGAAATCATCCCACATAGAAAGATCTCAGCCACAGCTGGGTGAGGAAACCCTGGGCTGGGGCAGAGCTTTCACCTGAGTGACAGGGAAGTGAGGCTGCTGAGGCAAGAGACGCTCAATTGTACAGGACCAGAGTGGTCACTTGTCCTGCCCTCAGCGGTAAGGAGCCTTTGGAAGTATCTGGTGAGGTGAGTGCCCTGGTAAGGGCAGGAATCTGAGAAAGGTCAAGGCCATAAAGATGACCACCAGCTCACGTGGCACACACAGACCTGTCCTCACTTTGTCCACCCTTCTCTATCATGACCTAATCCTCGTGGCTTGTACAGCCCACACGGGGACCAGGCTTGTCCTCACTTCACAGGCAGAGTGAAAGAAGGGAGATCACTGACCTTGGGAGTATGCTGGGGTCACTGCGACAAATGACGTCTAACTGGGAGCTGCAAAATGCCAGGGATGTGTTTACTCATAGCCCAGAGTCCAGGAGTCTGAGGTGCAAGTATCTCAAGGCCACTCCCTCCACGGCCCCAGGGGAGGCTCATTCCTACCTCTCCCAGCTCCTGGGAGCTCAGGTATCCCTGGGCTTGTGGCCACATCATTCCAGTCTCTGCTTTCTTCTCCAAGTGGCTTCTCCTCTGTGTCTGGGTCTCCCCTGCTGTCTCTTATGAGGACACCGGTCATTGGATTTAAGGCCCTCCATCAGGGCAACCCTGAGACACCTACACCTTGGCCTCCTGGGCTCCAGGACTAGGGGAGGGTGAGTTTCCATTTAAGCCCCCAGTGTGACAAAGCCCCCTTCACAACAGTGCAGGACCCCCTCCCTCTATAGCCCGTTTAGCCCTGCACAGAAGTTCTAGCCCCCCCAGTTTGAGGCCCTTTGTAGCAGTGCAGGACCCTCCTCCCCCTATAGCTCATTTAGCCCTGACAACATCGAGTGGTCTGTGCACCACTGAGGCACAGCCATCCACCTTGGCAAGAAAAGTCATAAACTACAGCCTGGTTGAGGGCTTCTCAGGGAGTTGGCTTAGCCATGAGGGCTGAGTAGTTTGGGGTCACCTGTTCCATCACCTACTCTCTCCTCTTTGGAAACACGAAACAACAACGTCTCCTCTGCTCTGCAGGGTTGCTGCTTAAATAGGCAGGAACCATCCTGGGTGAAATTACGTGGCCTGTGAGCCAGGGGTGCATGTTTCGTCAGGTCCCACCTGGACAACTTACACAGTGTCTGAATCTGCACTGGATAAAAACAGTGGAATAACTTGGTGACACATGGGACCCCTACCTTGGTGATGTCCACAGCTATAGCCCCAAGGTCTTTTTCATTGCTTGTAAATAACACACAGGAGCCAGGACCTCATGCTGGTTGGAGTGGGATTTACAGCCACGAGGTGGCCCTGTGACAAGACCCACCTGTGTGTCCCAGACAAATCCCATTGGACAGGAGCATGAAGAATGTACCAGGGACTCCTGTTTCAGTATTACTATTGTCATGTGTATTTAAGGTATATTATTTTGAATTCTACCAAACATATAGTTTTTAATGAACAGAAAAGTACCTAAACTTATGGTGTACGACACGCCATTCTGAAATCTGTCCACGTGCTGGAATTAGTCCGTGCCTCCTCCACTCACTCATGTTGATTGGTGATAACAAGTATCATCATCCACCCTCGACTCCTGTAGACATTTTCAAGAGTGCAATGCATTATTACTAAGTACTGGCTGCAGTCAGCATGGGGCTTGGTAAGTACTGGCTGCAGTCAGCATGGAACTTGTAAGTACTGGCTGTAGTAAGCATGGGACTTGGTAAATACTGGCTGCAGTAAGGCTGGGGCTTGGTAAGTACTGGCTGCAGTCAACCCGGAGCTCGGTAAGTACTGGCTACAGTCAACCCGGGACTTGGTGAGTACTGGCTGCAGTCAGCCTGGGGCTCAGTAAGTACTGGCTGCAGGCAGCCTGGGGCTCAGTAAGTACTGGCTGCAGTAAGGCTGGGACTCGGTAAGTGCTGGCTGCAGTCAGCCTGGGGCTCAGTAAGTACTGGCTGCAGTAAGCCTGGGGCTCGGTAAGTACTGGCTGCAGTAAGCCTGGGGCTCATAAATCTCTTCAATTTATTCTCTGTTGGACACTCTGATGTGATGTCCCAATGCACAGGCACAAAGTGGGATGATACAACAGGGTCACAGTGGGTGGACACAAGCCAGCCAGTGGGCACACCCACTGTCTCCTCTTTCTCATGGGAAGGGCACCTGAAATCTGCTCCTGTAACAGATTTTGAGCACGAGACGGGTTTTGTAACTGTCACCCGCTGACACGTTCTAACCAGGTCTCGTCATCCCACCCAGATTGAGTTTGTGCCTCCAATGGCTGTGCCCAGTGTCTGCCCCAGATGGTCTGTGCCCGTGTTCATCCAGCACAATTCACAGCAGCTAAGACTTGGACCCCACAGCACCCCCCCTTGTCAAGTGGACAGAGAAAATGTATGAGCTAAGAGCATGGATACAGTTCATGGATACAGCCACAAGGAAGGACTCGACGTCTGAGAGCTCTCTTGTACAAGAATTCTCTAATTTCTCTAAATGTTGCCCCTTTCCTCTCCAACCCCTTGTTGTTCATAAAAGTCCCATATGGCCTTGCAAATGGATTCCAACTTGGGAAAATTCAACACCAGCCCCTTTTCAAAAGATATCACTGCATTCACTCGTGCTACGCTTCATAAAAATATGCATCTTGTCCCCAAAACCTATACTGGGGACTCGGGGACAGGTCTGCCAGTGTGCAGGTCCCAAGCGTGGTGCCCAGTGTGGCTAAAGCCAGGACACCCACTGTGTGGCTCCTGAGGGCTCACCTCTGTGTCACACACAAACTGACTCAAAGTGTTTGTCCTAAAAACCAGCAAGTGTGTACCCCCAGTCAGCCATGTCCTGGGCCCTCCATTAGCCACTGCAGAGACTATTTCCATAATGTCCCACCATCACTGCCCCTGGGCTCTGCATATGTGCCTGAGACCCCTCGCCAAACTCCCCTAAGTGACCCATCCCGACCTGGGCTGTTCCCCCTGCACCAAGAGGCACACCCTGCAAGTGACCATTTGGAACAGCCGGTCCCCTGGCCCCCAGAACCAGAGTTGCCTTACACGCTGGCCCAGGCTGACCCACTCCTATTTATAACCAACACCCAGTGTCACCCAGCAACAGGGCACAAACACAGCTGAGCGGCCAAGGCAAGTGCCCCGGGTCTTCGACATGCAGATCCTCATTCCATAGGAGAGCTCAAAGAAGACTCAGGCCCCAGGGGTCAGGGGCTCCCCTCCGTCCCGGCCCGCAGGCCGCTAGAGCCTGGTGCTCAGCCTCAGCCTGGCTGTGGCAAGAACAGAAGCTGTGTCACAGTACACTGAGGGTGGCATCCAGTTCCCTTCTGATGCCAAGGGTGGCACATTCTCCAAGGCTGAGGTCACAGCTGCTGCTCTGCCTGGTGACAGGTCTTGGCTGTCCTAGGGTCAGAAGGGCGTGGTACGAGTGGACGCTGTACCCCACTTCCTCCCAGGCTGGCCCCCACACCCCAGAGGGAAGACATTTCCTCTGAGGTGTCTCCGGGGTCTGCCACCCTGTGCCTTTAAAAGCTGCCTGATGCTACGCCAAGCAGGATGTCTAAATCTGGTTCTGCTAATCTGGACCTGAGCTAATCCCTCCCCATCAGGAGGCCTAGCTGGGCTCTTTGGAATGTGTGAGGGAAAGGCTTTGACCAGGTGAGCCAGCAGAGCCCCTCCCGGCCTATTCATAGCCTCCAGCTTTGCAGGGTCCCTCCCCAGGGAAGCTGAGCCTGCCCTTTAAGCCTCAGTACAGCTTTGGAATTTCTGGACGGGCCAGTGGGGCTGGGTTTGGAGAGAACAGAGTTCAGCAGCTGTACCTCCCCTGCTGTTTCCAGTTTTATTTAAATCTCACTCCCAGGAAGCTTCTTCTCTTTACATCCTCCTCTTGATTGTATTTGACCCCAATCTACTCTCTGAGGTCTGAGCTCCTCTTCCTTCAATGGAACAGAATACAGGTGGATAGACAGGACACAGGTGTATAGACAGAAGACAGGCAGATAGAATATAGGTGGATAGACAGGACACAGGCAGATAGGACACAGGTGGATAGACAGGACACAGGCAGCTAGACAGGATACTGGTGGTAAATAGGAGACAGGTGGATAGATAGGACATAAGCGGATACACAGGTTCAAGGTGGATAGAGAAAATATAGGCAGATAGAAAGGACACAGGTGGATAGACAGAATATAGCCAGATAGGTTACAGGTGGACACACAGGTGTCTAAAATAGCTCACAGTTGGGGAGCAATGACTGGGGTCTTTCCTCCCACAGCTGGCTGGGTGGTATAGGGTCCTACTCTGTCGCCCCAGGCAAAGCTTCCCTAGACCATCCTGAGCAGGGACACCCACTCCCCTGTGTCTCCTGGAATCCCATCTCATGGGCAGGCTTCCCAGGAGGGGGCATGAGTTCAGATCACCTCTTGAAGGAAGGAAGTTCCCCCACGCTGGATGGGGCAGGAAATGTCAGGGACGGCGATAGCAACGTGCAAGGGGAAGGTCAACAGGCCGAGGCCCTGCCTGCCGGACGGAGGCTGCAGGAGTGGACAGGACATCCGGCATCAGCTGTCCTCAGCCAGCAGCTGCTCAACCCAGCCGGCACCTGCCCTGGGCCACAACCTGAGCTGGGGATGGCCAGTCCCGTGTGGTGCAGAAGCTGGCCAGTCCCAGGTCACTGGCCAGGAGTAGACTAATGTGTGGGGCCAGGTTAGCGGAGGCATCAGGGCAGCAACGTCAGCAGGTGCATATGGAGTTCTCTGGGTGGGTCACGTGCAGACTTCTGCATGGAGGACCATAGTGACCAGGTCAGGGTTTGGGCTTCTTGTTCAGAATCCTAAAGAACTTTGGTGCCTATTCACTCCCACGGTGACCCAGGTGGAGCCACTCAGCCACGGTTGTATTTTCCCTCTACCCCACGAGGTGGCGCCAGCCCCACCACAGCTGATGCACCCCCCACCCATCAACACAGTCCGGCACCAGGGCAGGGTTCTGGGCTAGCACAGCCACAAAAAAACCAGATGAGACACCTCATGAGTAAAATGCTGAATGAAGTAAACTGAAGTGCAATTGACAACAAAAAATAAATTCAAGGCTGGGTGCGGTGGCTCACACTCATGACCCCAGCACTCTGGGAGGCAGAGGCAGGTGAACCCCTTAAGCTCAGAAGTTCGAGGCCAGCCTGAGCAAGAGCAAGACCCCATCTCTACTAAAAATAGAAAAACCAGCAGGACATTGTGATGGGAGACTGTAGTCCCAGCTACTCCAGAGGCTGAGGCAGAAGGATCACTTGTGCCCAGAAGTCTGAGGTTGCTGTAAGCTGTGATGATGCCACCATGGCTCTCTACCTGGGGTGACAGAACAAGACCCTATTTCAAAAATAAGTTAATTAAATAAATTATAAAGTAAAACAAAATTAGAGAAAGTAAGCCAGGCATGGTGGTAGGTAGGTGCCTGTGGTCCCGGCTACTCGGGAGGCTGAGGTAGGAAGATCGCTGGAGCCCAGGAGTTCCAGGCTGCAGTGAGTTGTGATGACACCACTCTGCTCCAGCCTGGGTAAAAGAGCAAGATCCCGTCTCTAAAAATGATAATAGTGATTTAAACATAGAGTCACTGCACGATCCATTCTACTACTGGGTATAGGACCACAAGGGATGAAAAGCAGAATCTGGAGGGCAGTACCACTACTGTGTTCACAGTAGCCAAAAGCTGTAAGCAAGCTAAGTGTCCATCAGTAGATGGGGGGGAAAGGACAAAATATTATTCCACCTTAAAAAGGAAGAAAATTCTAACAGCTGCTACAAAACTGACAAATCTTAGAGACGTAATGCTCAGTGAAATGAGCCAGATGCAGAAGGACAGACACTGCACAGGCACCTTTGTGTGAGGGCCCCAGAGTGATCCATGCTCAGAGTCGGAGAGCAGAGAGGTGGGTGGCAGGGGCCGCAGAGTCAGTTTAATCAGGACAGAGTTTTGGTTTGGAAGGATGAAAGGGTGGTGGTGATGGTGCACAGCCATTGAATGTACCTAATACTAACAAACCGTGCACTTAAAAAGGTTAAAAAGGTTAGATTTTATGGTATATATATTTTTACCATGATGAAAAAGGTAAAGCTTATTGGTGTTCTCCTTTTTATAATAAACATTTGTTGAATTATTTAGAAATAATGAATACTTTGGAAAACACAGATAAGCAAAAGAAAAAGAAAGAAAGAAAGAAGGAAAGAAAGAAAAGAGAAGAGGAACGAGAAGAGAAGAGGAGGAGAGGAGAGGAGAGGAGAGGAGAGGAGAGGAGAAGAGAAATCACATGTGTCCACCCAGGATACACCACTGTTGGCTCAGAGGGCTGAGGTTGGTTTCAGGGTTACCCTTTCTTCTGGGCCTTTGCAGGGGTGGAACCTCAGGGCCTAAACCCCAAGGACAGCCCTAGCTCCACCTGCAAAATCCTCCACCCAACCCAGGGTTCGGGGTAGGCAACGGGGTTTGAAACATTGCATGGCAATTTCTCAATCCCCCAGGAAAATCTAAGCCTGGGGAGACTTGGGAAAGGGCCCCCAAGAACCCAAATATGATGCATTGCTTGGCATTCCCACTGGGCCTCAGGTACAGTCCCTGACAGGTTGGTGGAGGGGGCCTTAGGAGGTATGATGAGGACCTCCATTGTTGGTGTCTTTTAAGATCCCTGTGCGCCTCTTAGTTCCCTGATTTCCCCTGATAGGCAATGCCAGGAGTGGCCCTGAACACATCTATTCAGTAACAAGCATGAGCTAATGGGGGGTTGGAGCCAGGCTGGGCCATACTTTCATTTCCCCCTGACTCAACGCTCCTCAGCAGATAGGTCCAGTTTAGCCACATAATCCTCAGCAACAGGTTCCAAAAATGTTCAAGTCTGGCCTGAGCAACCGGGACATGAGCTGCCATTAAAACGGAGGAGAGAGAAATAAATAAATAAAACGGAGGAGAGGATGGTGCAGAGGACACATGAGAAGGGGAGAGAGAAAACTTGTGTGTCCTGTCCTGGGGTGGGGAGTGAATTAAACCAAGAATCAAGAATCTACCCTTCCAGAGCCAGTGTCTTTTTCTTTCCTTCCTTCCTTCCTTCCTTCCTTCCTTCCTTCCTTCCTTCCTTCCTTTCTTTCTTTCTTTCTTTCTTCCTTCATTCCTTCCCTTCCTTCCCTTCGTCCCCTTCCTCCCCTTCCTTTCCCTCCTTCCCTCCTTTCTTTCTTTTTTTTTCTTTTTGAGACAGAGCCTCAAGCTGTCGCCCTGGATAGAGTGCCGTAGCATCACAGCTCACAGCAACCTCCAACTCCTGGGCTCAAGCAAGTCTCCTGCCTCCACCTCCCAAGTAGCTGGGACTACAGGTGCCCGCCACAACGCCCGGCTATTTTTTGGTTGCAGCCGTCACTGTTGTTTGGTGGGTCTGGGCTGGATTCGAACCCACCAGCTCAGGTGTACGTGGCTGGCGCCTTAGCCACTTGAGCCACAGGCGCCAAGCCTCTTTCTTTCTTTGTAATTGCATGTATTTGAGGTATACAATTTGATGATTTGATACGGATACATACAGTGAAATAATCACCACAATCAATATATTTAAAGCATCCATCACCTTACATAGTTACTTCTGTGTATAGTGAGAACCCTTATGATGTAGCCTGTTAGCAAACTTTTAAGTGTACAACGTGGTATTGTTACCTATAGTTACTCTGCCAGGAAACAGATTTCTAAAACGTACCCCTTCTAACTGAAACTTTGAGCCCTTTAACCAGTAGCTCCTTTGTCCCCTAGCCCCTGGCCATCACTGTTCTACCTGTTCTATGAGTTTGACTTTTCCAGATCCCACACACGAGTGGAATTTGTCCTTCTGTTCCTGCTTATTCCACTTAGCACAGTGTCCTCCCAGGCCATCCACCTTGTCACAACTGACAACATTCTGTCCCCTTTTGTGGCTGAATAACAGCTTTTGAGATATTCCACCACTGTGTATCACTTTGGGAAATGGTGCTGATTCAGGAAGCCTAGCAGGGCACTCTAAGGGCAGGGATGGGCTGTGGTATTGCACTGTACTGGTTATGTTCCCCACACTAAAGCCAGCTACTTATAATACTGCGACTATAATCAGAGCAAGCAACAGGACCATCACTCCGCACTTCCTCAGACTTCCATGTATGTGCCTCTGAACACAGCACGGCCAAGTGTGGTCAGCAGATTTCCAGATATAAAACGCAGATCTGTGGCTCTTTTCCAGAGCCCAGAATGGAATCAGCCCGAAGCCTGGGAGCCACCTGCTATCAAATACTTGCATCCCATAGTCAGGACAGCTGCCCCGGGTCCTGGGCCACGGAATTCTCTGGGCCTGTAAATCTCACCTGACCCAGAGTAGTCCTTCTGCAAAACCAGGCAGGGAAACCTGGGCAGGGCAATCCTCCTGCAAGCCCAGGCAGGGAAACCTAGTCAGGGCAGTCCTTCTGTAAACACAGGCAGGGAAACCTGGGAAGGGCACTTTTCCTGAAAACCTGGGCAGAGTAATCCTCCTACAAACACAGGGTGGGCAGTCCTTCTATAAATCCAGGCAGGGAAACCTGGGCAGGGCAGTCCTTCTCTAAACCCAGGCAGGGCAATCCTCCTGCAAACCCGATCAGAGGCTCTGCTGAGCAACCCAGCAACTGTGGGTGCCGAGAACAGAGTGTACCCTCAGAGGCTGGCTGCTGTGGGAGACCAGCTCAACTCTCACATAAAGACCACAAGTATCTTCTGCTCAAACTCTGGAGACCCGCACTCAGCATTCTGCTTAAAAGTTAGCTGCACCCAAAAGCACTGGGTAAAACAGAGATTCAAGTAAAAAGCTGCACACCCACGCTCAAAGCAGCATTACTACCAACAGGAAAGATGGAAACAGCCCAAGTGTCCCTCAGGGATGAGTGCTCACATGTGGCTGACCACACCGTGAAAGATTACTCAGCCATGAAAAGGAAGGAGGCCCTGAAACCCGCTGCAACTTGGGGCGAACTCAGGACGTGACACTCACAGAGAGAAGCTGGACAGAGAAGGTCACCCAGCATGTGACTCTGCAGATGTGAAATGCCCAGAACAGGCCAGTCCACTGATCAGGACATGGATTCATGGTTGTCTGGGGCTGGGAGCCATGAAGAGTTTTGGGAGTGAGGGAACAGAGTTGTGGAGTTTCTTTCCTGAGTTATAACAATGTTCTAACACCTCTGTGAATATACTTCAAGCATACTTGAAGCCACTCACTTGAACACTTAAAATGGGTAAATTGTGAGATGTGTGAATTATATCTCAATAAAGCTCTTTTCTTAAAAAAAAAATCAATGTTATATACTGTATTAATAGAATAAAGGACAAAACCCATGAGATCATCTCAATAGATGCAGAAAAACTATTTGAAAAAATTCAACACCCTTTCATGATAAAAAGTGGCTAAACAGGGGTAGGGAGGGGGCAGGGGATAGGAACTCTCTCAACCTGGTAAGAAGCTGGGGTCTGGCTCACACCGACCCCAAAGTGTTGACTCCACCCAGGCTGGTGTGGCCCAGCATGAGGATGAGGCCTTAGGGACCCCAGCACTGAGCCTTGGGAGTGTCCCTATGCCCCGGGAATAGCAGAGACCACATACACCGAGGAGATGAGGGCCTACCTCCTCCATCAGTGAAATTGTCAGAGTAGGTCCCAGGATGAGGGGCTTCTTCAGAAAGGGGCCTGACCTGGGACGCCAGCGGTCAGTCGTCATCCCACAAATGCCAGGCACCCCTGTAAGAGCCCAGAAATCAGAAAAGGCTGCAATTCCACCCTGAAAAATGAGCCCCTACCCCCTTCTGAGCCAGTGGCACACCTTGACGGAGTTTGATTCACGTAGGTGACATGTGTCACAGAAAAATGCGACTTTGGGACGCCGAACAGAATAAAAATGTCATGAAGGAAATGAACTGCATTTCATTTAAAATATGTAACAAAGCAAATGCCACAACAGGCTATCTACAACAAAGCACTTTTTTGTTACTTTAAAAACAGATTACACAAACACTACCACAACGTTTTAGATCAAACAGGCCCATAAATGTCAGGTTAAGGGGATTTTTTCTTTCTTTCTTTTCTTTTTTTTTTTTTTTTTGGTACAACTTTTCCCCATTAAAACAGTTTGGTTTTTGCCTAGAATTATTGCCTCCTTGAACAGAAAGCACATTTTTGTCTCAGGAAAAAAAAAAAAAGAACCCACCCGCAATTATGCTATTCAATTTGTGGCTACAAAGATGTACTGTAATATAAAGTAATAAAAAAGGAAAAACAATATAAAGTGAGAGTTAGACAGATTAAATTACCTAACAGAAACCTGAGAGAAGGAAGCAACTTTACTTTATTGAGAGAGCTTTTACGAACGTGTAATCAATAATAAAGTTTATACATCCTGTCTTATGACTTGATTAAAAAATTCTTCTATTTATTAAATAAGTCTATGTTATTTCCAGAAGTAATGAAACAGCTGCCATGTGCCCAGGGGTCATTTTTCTTTGGGGGAAAGAGTCGGCACCGGGGCTGCACCAGGGTACTCCTTCCTCAAGTGCTGACAGGGACACTGGAGCACGCCACGTTTATCGCAGGGAGGACTTACTGTCACAACCTCTCCCTCTCACTCAAAGAAAGAGGTCAGAGAAACCCAGGGGTGCAACTCAGAATCCTGCCTTATCCTAATGTGCTCATCACTGGAGAGAAGCCGCATGGCTCTAATTGAGCACAACTTCTATTTCCAAGCAACAGGAAAATAACAAAGAGCTTTAATAACAAAGGCCTTGGATGTGTAAGTCAGGAGCCTCTAAGCCCCACTGTATGGCCTCCTGGCCGGAGAATGCTCGGGCTGCGCTGTTTACTGTGCACATGAGCACCCACCCCTCCTTCACAGGTGGCTGTGCCACTACGGAGCTACCCATATTTGCACAGAGAACCCTCTGACCCTACATTTTACGGCAATTTTGCCTCCAGCCTTAGCCTTTCTGGTGTCCCGCCAGGGCAGTGGTCACTTTGGGCAGAGAGGCTAGTGGGAGCTTGAGAGGTGTAAGAGTGAGAGCAGCAGCCTGCTGGAGGCTTGGAACCTCAGCTCCACAGCACATGTGGGCCGTGGCTTCTTCTCCATGGGGCTTTTCACCTGTTAGGAGGATGACGGTGCCCACCCAGGATCGTGCATCCATGGACGTGTCGGGGATCCACCAGAGACACTAAGAAGGGAAAGGGACCTAGGGAGCCCCCCTCCCTCCCATGTGAGGACCCAGGAGGAGGAGCCATCTGTGAAGCAGGAAAGGAGTCCTCACCATACACAGCCTCTGCCGTCTTGGACGTCACCCTCTGGAACTGTGAGCAGTAACCACCCCTTGTTGGAGTTGCCCTATCTGTGGTAGTTTGCTCTGGCATCCCAAACACAGTAAGATAATGTCTTTGAAGTAAATCAGGCAAAAGTAACTGATCAAACGTGGCCTCTTCCTCTCCTCTCATACGTGTCTCCTGGGGCTGCTGTGACGAGTTGGCACAGCCTGGGGACTTCACCCAACAGGAATCTATCCTGTCACAGTTCTGGAGAATTTATGTCCACAATCAACATGTCCACAGAATTGCTTTCTTCTGGCGACTCTTGGGGGGAATCTCCTCTGTGTCTCTCTCCCAGCTTCTGGTGGTGTATGTGGGGCTTGGTCTTTAGGGCTTCGCCCCAATCTCTGCCTACATCTTCACCCTGCACGTCTCTGTGGCCCAATTTTCCCCTTCTTATCAGGACACCAGCCCTATTGAATTAGGACCCACCATAAGGACCTCATTATGACTTAATTACCCTGTAAAGACCCAGTTTTAAAATAAAGTCACATTCTGAGGTCTTGGGAGTACAGACTTCAATGTAGAAATGGGGGGGGAAGCAACAACACCCACCCCCTCCCCGTGTTCATTCCTCTGCACGCTGTCTCTGCCATCCAGATGCCCTGGCCCCTTCTCTCCCTGGGCTCCGTGGTGTCTTGTCCACAGCAATGTCATAGAAGCAGGACCCAGTATTATTGCCCACCTCCACAGCGGGTTCCAACCGACCACAGGCCCCTTGAAGCCACATCTTCTGTATCCCCCTGACTCAGTCCCCTGAGGCCCTCCCTTGCCATGGACTAATTTTGTCCCTAAAGGCAGTGATTTTTAAATGTTGTGCCATAGCACACTGGTCTGCCGTGAGAGGATCTTAGGTGTGCCATGAAAATTTTTAAAGATCATTAAATTATTTTCAAAACAGTTCAAAGCACAGTAAGTATATTGTTTTTTAACTTTTTTTTTTAATCAACATAATTTAAGTGCGCCATGGAAGTCTAAAATAGGTTCAAATGTGCCATGAGATTTAAAAAGTTGAAAAACACTGCTTAAAATCCAGGAGCAATGTTCTTTTTTTTCTTTTGAGACAGAGTCTCACTTTGTTGCCCTCAGTAGAGTGCCGTAGCATCATAGCAACCTCCAACTCTTAGGCTTAAGCGATTCTCTTGCCTCAGCCTCCCAAATAGCTGGTGCCTGCCACAACACCTGGCTATTTTTTGGTTGCAGTTGACATTGTTGTTTGGCAGGCCTAGGCTGGATTTGAACCAGCCAGCTCTGGTATATGTGGCTGGCACTCTTAGCTGCTGAGCTACTGGTGCTGAGCCCAGGAGCAATGCTCTAATGCATGAGCTTCCACCAAACAAGTCGATCCCTATGAGAACAAAGGAGGCTGGCTTTGGAGGGGGCATCAATTTAATATAGAGGAAAGGCTGGTATCCTGTTTAAAACAAAAATATGGGGCTGAACGCGATGGCTCATGCCCATAATCCCAGCATTCTGGGAGACCGAGGCAGGAGGATCTCTTGAGCTCAGGAGTTTGAGACCTACCTGAGCAAGAGCGACAACCTGTCTCTACCAAAAGTAAAAAACAACCCTGGTTTTGTGGTGGGTACCTGTAGCTGCAGCTACTCAGGAGGCAGGAGAATAGCTTGAGCCCAGCAGTCTGAGGTTGCTGTGAACTGTGACACCATGGCACTCTACCCAGGGTGACAGAGTGAGACTCTGTCTCATTAAATAAAGAAAGAAACAAACAAACAAATCAAAAACATGGTTCTCTTCCATCATTTTTGTGCTGGGCACGCAGGGAAGCTGTCTATCTGGTTCTGCTGGAACGAGCTCCCTGGGGGTCTGACTAGGAAGTTGTGTCTTGTGTACATCTGAAACTCCGGTGGGGCCACCGAGGAAGATGGACTCAAAGCCCAAAGAGAGTTTTCAGGATTCACTGGCCATCAGGAGAAGCCCTGTGCTGCCGACTCAGGAGACCAACCAGGGCCCAAAGTTGCTGCACAGCTGGGAGCTCGCTGGCTGGAAAGGAAGAACTTAGCTGTGGGAATTGGGTCACCCCACGAGATTTCCTGAATGCCAGACTGCTCCCCCAGCTCAGTGGGCCCAAGAGGTCAGGAGAGCTTGGGAGGTACCAGAAGGTACAGGGAGCCCTTTGCAATCAGTAGGGCAATGGCCCATCTTCTGTCACAGGAAAACAAAGCATCCCTCAGACAGTTATTCCATCCTGGCCCTCGAACCCTGAAATCAGGGGTTTTACACACTCTTCCACAAGCCAAGTGGAGCAGGACTAAAAAAAAAGAAAAATGCTAGCGAGGCTAAGAATGCCTTAATCTTCCTCCCCAAAATAGCAAAACCACACCAATTCATCCTGCCCCCAGCTGCTCTCCAAAAATAGAGCCTCTCCACCAGCCCACTGTCGGGTGATAGGCACAGAGGTGAGGGGACATGTGCCGTCTGCACAGTCTGTACGGATGTTTTTGGAGGCCTGAAATCCAGTCCACTTGTCCTGCAGCCAGAAATAGCCTCTCCTGCCCTGAGGCATGAGGCGTCCATGGGGAGGTGGGCCAGGCAGCTTCGGGTCAACCACCTTCCTCTGTGGACATACTGCAGAGAGCAGGGATGGATGTGCAACGCCCAGCCTCCCGTAATGTAAGGAATCAGTCTCCTGCTGGCTGCTTCACAGGGACCTTTCTGTACTGACTGTTTTCAGAGGTTTTTGAGTTTTCTCCAAGGGGCCCTGGCACAGTGGTTACTCACCTGTGTCTTTCATTCAAGAGCTGGGAGGCATCCCCTGGCCCATCAGCATCCATCAAGGGCTCTGTTCTATGAGCCAAAATGAGTCATCCTAGTATGTTTAGAGCATACAAGACAGGGCTAGGCAACGTGCAGTGGGTGCAACCCACTGGAAACAGAGCCAGTGCACACCTCTGCTTCTGAGTGCAGGATTTCAACTTGCGATGAAGAGGGCTGATGCTAACATCAAGGTGATGCACACAGTTTGGCCGACAAGCAGGTGCTTCCTTGGTGCCTTGCTCAGCATGAGCGAGGGCTGGCAGGTCCAGGTGGACATGCACTGGACATACCAGCCTCTGCAGTGAGTGGCCCTCTGGCTCTTGCTCCCCAGGGTGGGAGGCAACCCAGGACCACAACTCTGGTAAATCTCCCCCAGATAAGCTCAGCTCTCCACACACCTCAAGGGCAGCAGAGCTGGCTTTGTACATCTCCAGGTTCCAGGCGCCAGGAAACAAAGAGGCAGGAAATCCCTAACAGCCACATGCAGGCAGGCCTAACCATAACCCTGACAGCCTTAACCCTAACCTTGATAACCCTGACCCTAACCCTGACAGCTTTAACCCTAACTCTGACAGCCTTAACCCTAACCCTGACGGCCTTAACCCTAACCCTGACAGCCTCAACCCTAACCCTGATGGCCCTGACCCTAACCCTGACAACTATACCTTAACACCAACAGCCCTACCGTACCCTTGACAGACATACCCTAACCCTGTGGAAGCAGTGGGCACGTCCACTTCTAGTCCCGCGACCTGCAGTGGCCCAGGGAGAACTGGCCACACGTAGACCCAGAGAATTCACTCTCTTGGGTGGGTATGGGGTTGAAATCCACATTTGAACTTTCAAAACCATCTTGATAATGCTTTGGATTACGAAAATGAGGCAAAGAAAAATAAAATTACATATGATATTATGTACGAGCATGTATAATATCACATCCAACTTGGGATGATTTGACTTAAAATTTTAGTGTTTAAAGGGTGCAAAAGCATAATGCTGTCAGTAGAATCCGCAGTTTGGGAAGCCATATAAACATCCTGTTTTCACTTTCAGAACAGTAATAAAGTACACGAGAGGTTTGACACTTTACTATAAAGTAGGTTGTGGTAGTTCATTTTACCCAGCTACTGGAGAACGTGAGACTTCTGAGCATGTCAAAGGTGGGCTCAGCTGTGATGCTCAGTAGGTGAAGGGTGTCAAATGCATTTCTGACCTACGATGTTTTCAACTTACAGTAGGTTTATCAATAGGTAACACCACCCTAAGGCAAGAAGCATCCGTCATATGATACTCTGTTGTCTGTATGTATGTATAATAGTTATACATAAAGAGTATATGTTATGCTATACATGTATATGTATACAAGAAAATAGTAACATACGTATGTATATTTAATATCTTGTATATTACATAATCAATAATCTGTATTGTATAATTATATAAGGCATATTTTGCATATTACATGGGTATTCCAGATAGTGAGTTCATGTATTGTAATTACACATTTTATTCTACTATATATGTGTGTGTGTGTGTGTGTGTGTACATATATGGAGAGAGAGAGAGATTGAGAGAGAGTCTCACTCTGTCCTCTGGGTAGAGTTCCCTGGCATCATCATAGCTCACAGCAACCTCAAAGTCCTGGAATCAAGCATTCCTCCTGCCTCAGCCTCCTGAGGAGCTGGGAGCCCACTGCCATGCCCAGTTAATTTTTTTCTATTATTTAGTAGAGACGGGGTCTCACTCTTGCTTCAGCTGGTGTCCAACTCCTGAGCTCAAGGGATCCTATCTTGGCCTCCCAGAGTGCTGGATTACAGGTGTGGGCCGCTGCGCTCAGCCTTTGTCCCACAGTATTTCTAGTATGTAGCTATCTCACACAGCTTTCTGTGTGCCTGTGCGCAGCTACCTCAGAAAGCTGAGCAATGTCCGTGCACAGCCTGCAGATGACCTGCCCACCCTCTGTTGGAGCTCAGGCCGACTCTGTGAACATGTGGCACATTGTTTTCAGATTCCTTTCTCATGCCTAAAAGCGCATCATGGATGATCTTCCCCTTGGAGCGGACAAGTCCTCCTCATGCCTTTGCCTGGGTGCTTATCATCCTCCTTATCAGGTCCAGAAGCACAGCCGCCACCCTGCTCTTCCTCCAGGCCAGGTTTTCCCTGGGTCCCTCCTTGGCTTTGGGCAGGGGCCTTGTTCCAACTGGGCTTCTGAGCCTCTACCTTTGTGCTCATGGGAATGATGGGTGGGAGCTGAATCTTGAGAACTCACTATCATTGTTGGCTCTCACTGCCATCCATTAATGCACGATCCATCCATCTCACTTATCTATTCATCTGTCTGTCATCTATATGTATATCTATATCATTCATCTATCAATCAGTTATCTACCATCTACCTCTATATATCTACTCATTCATCTATCATCTATCAATCATCCATCAATTGGTCATCTATCTATCCATTCATCTACGTAGCAATCTACCAGCTATTAGCTATTGGCCAATTTCTTATTAACCCTTTACTGTCTGTCTCTCTGTCCTCCATCTATCCATGTATCTCATCCACCTATCCATCTGCCATTGAACTATGAACTGTCAGTCCCCTACTAATCATCGGTCATGGCTCTGTCATGAGTCTCTCTCCTGACTTGTCATATCTATGCATCGATCACCTACCACTTCAGGCTGTCTGCACCTACTCAGTCACCTCTCATCCGTCCCATCTGCCTATTCTCTGTCTCACCGTCTGCTTTCTATTCCTCCACCCTAATCGACGCCCCTTTCCTTCCCACGTCTGGAAGAAAACCCAGCTCAATACGGAGTAACAACACCTCTGTCCAAGCGTGGACCATCTTAGTTCTGTTGTAGAGGAAGAACTTACATTGGTTTCGACAGGAGGTAAGGTTTGGGTTGAAAATGGGTCAGAAAGGAATCCAGAATTAATAACCCACTTTGTGAAACCCAATTTCAACTCTGCCATACTCCCCGTCATTAGGAAACATTAATTCAACAGAAAAGTTCACAAACTGTACAGCCAGAGGTGTCTGGAGCCATTTGTATCACAATTGTGGGGACATGGAGTCCTGGGAAGGCATTTGCCGTAGCTGGACAGTTAGAAATGCACCAATTCTTGGACATCTTGACATCCCATCCCCAGCAAAGCGTCAGCACCAGAATGCACCGTCGCCGACCTGAGCTTGGCAGGGAACACCCCATTCCACAAACGCCACTGGTGTCCCAAATTTGAAGCTGTTCCCACGTTTGGCTCAGCCCAGCAAAGGGCGCATAAAACACTGCATTTCTGTCATGGAAGGGACCAGTGGGATTCGGGGCTGCAAGGGAAGGGTTGATGACATATTTAGGATTCTACGGTCCGGGGGCAAAGCATCTCTAGCACCAAGCATGGCTGTGACTTCCTACAATGTTCTGGTATGGAGCCTCTGGAGCATGGAAGGGGCCCTAAAATAGCTGAGTTATGCGCTGCCAGAGTAGCCCTGAATTCAGGTGTTCTCCCCAAGGTCGTCTCCTGCACACAGGCTTCCTGGGACCAGCTGTGCCAGTTCAGCTACCATCTTCTTGAACCCTCACGGTGGCACAAGGATGGACCCCCATGTCTGGGGTACTCTCGGCCCATCAATTTATGACAAGATGTCCCACAGCACTGTTTAAGGATGACGTCTGAGTCTTCTGTCCACATGCAGCAGACAGGTGGACTTGCAGCCTTCACACCCCAACATGTCTACTGTGGGAGTGTCCTGTAAACACAGTGTACAAAAGGGGGAGGGGCTTAGGACAACTCAACTCTATCTTCTCACAGTCCTGGAGCCCAGGAGTTTAAGATGCAGGTGTCTCAGGGCCACACTTCCTCCATAGGCACTGCCCCTCCCAGCTCCTGGGGTCTCCAGGAGTCCCTGGGCTTGTGGCCACATCACTCCAGTCTCTGCATCCGTCTCCATGTGGCTTCTTCTCTGTGTCTCTTCTTTTAGGAGGACACCTGTCATTGGGTTTAGGGACCTCCCTAATCCAACATGGTCTCACCTCAAGATCCTTCACTAACATACATCTGCAGAGACCTTGTTTGCAAATAAATTCCCATTCTCAGATTCTGGGAATGAACATGTGGATTAACTCACAAGCATTCATTCATGTGATATTTACAGACCCCTATGGCACGACTCATGCTGCAAGTTCAGGGCTATGCAGAATCCCCTGTTCCTGCAGTGCCTGCATGAGCCCTGTGGCAGCACCTCCGAGCTGCCGCTTCTGCAGGTGGCTCCCCTCAGCATGACCACTGCCACGTTCAGACCAAGGAGTCTGCCCTGAACCTAAGGGAACCTACTCATCAATCTTTCCTTCTGATCTTCTCTATTTTGAAACAGCTTCACTGAGTTGTAATTCCCAGGCCACATCATTCACCCGTCTGCAGCGCACACTCCCACAGCCGTTGCTTATACAAGCTGTGCGTGCCTCCACATCCCAGAGCATTTCCTCTGCCCAGAGAGAAACCATGCACCTTTTAACTGTCACTCCCTTCTCTCCCCATCACCACCCAACCCAAGAAACATGGACCTACTTTCTGTCCCCAGGGACTGGCCTGCCATGGACATTCCATGTGGATGGCATCATAAAACACGTATCTGCCTTCTCTCACTGAGTGTGATGTTTTTAGGCTCATCTTCGCCGTACCAGGTGTCAGAGCCTCAGCCTTTCTCGTGGCTGAGTAACTCTCTGTTGCACAGACAGAGCACATTTTATTTATTTATTGTCCACTGATGTTTCCGCTTGTTGGCTGTTGTGGACAACACAGCTAGAAATTCCCACGTGCAAGGTTTTGCAAGGACGTGTGCTTTCATTCTCTTGGGCATATGCTGGGTCGTCTTGTGCCTCCATGTTTAAGCATTTGAGGAGCTGCAAGACCGCTCCTCATCTCTTAAAAGTACAAATCTGGCCAGGCATGGGGCTCTCACCTGTAACTCTAGCACTCTGCAAGGCAAGGCAGAAGGATCCCTTGAGCTCAGGAGATCGAGACGAGCCTGAGCAAGAGAGAGAACCCATCTCTACTAAAAATAGAAAAACTAGCAGAGTGTGGTAGTGTGCACCTGTAGTCCCAGCAACTTGGGAGGCTGAGGCAGGAGGATCACTTGACGTCAGGAGTTGGAGGCTGCAGTGAGCTCTGACGACACCACTGCATGCCAACCTGATGGACAGAATGAGACCTTGTCTCAAAAAATAAAATACAAATCAAAGGGGGTCACCCCTGTATGTGAGGTTTACAGTGGGTCCTTGTCCCATCACTCCAAGGCCCTACTGATGCCCTGGCTTCCCTAGCCTGGCCTCATCTCACCCCACCCCTCCAGGAACCGTCTACTCCAGCCCAACCGGATGCCTTAAACTCAGCCCAGTTATGGGCCCCTCACCCAGCTGTTTCCCCTGCCTGTGACCCTTCCCCACCTGTGGAGTCCTGGTGTCTCCAGACCCCCTACTGATCCACACTGCTGAGAGGAGTGACCCAGACCAGCAGCTCCCACCACAGATTCCATTTCTCTGGAGATCTCAGGGTCACCCTAGTCTGCAGGTCAGCCCTAGCCCCCATCTGTACTCACTGGCCGATGCCCTGGCCACTATAATTAACAATTGCTGGAAGAGGAAGCTGCCAAGCTCACTGTATTTACCTCTGGGAGATACCTTGGCCAGTATTGCTTTCTTTATACTCTGCACTTCCCAAGCTTTCCCCAATCAGGACCTATTACTTTTATAAGCAGAGAAAAGCAGTGTGCATTAGCACAGTGGTATATACATCAGCAGCCCTGCCCATCAGAAACACAGCCCCATGTCACTAAGAAAAACATGCATTCCACCAATGGTGCTCCAAGTCAAATGCAGGTCTCACCCAAGGGAAAACCAGCTTTTATCAAACTGGTGTCCAGACCTCAATCCCAAAACTACTTAGAATTGTACTGACAGAAACAGAAGGAAGTATCACGTCTGACATCCTAAGGGTTTTTGTTTTAGTTTAGAGGGAAAATGTGTACCATAGCAAAAGTCCTGCATCTAAGGTTTTAGTTAAATAATTATCTACAAAACTTTTTCTTTCCCTGAAAGAAAAATTTGTAAGCTATTTTCTAGAGCCACAGTTCTTGCTGGCTGATAACTGTAAGATTGCATCCTTGGCTTTTATTTTCTAAACATATATGTAGCCCAAAATAATTTTAACTTAGATTTTGTATTAAATCATTAGGGTGTCATTACTTAAAGTTTAGAAGATTGTGAACTGTTCTGATCTACAACACGTGGGTTTTTCCTCCAGTCAAACAATTCTCCAACTCTCTAGACACAGACTGGGTATCCCACGATTCAACTGCCTTCTGATGGTGCCCACCTGGCATGAGCTCGGCCCCATAGGCCTGCGCCAACCTCAGACACCAGTTGAGGTTTGATGGCCTAAGCTGGAGATCCGTCACTTGATTACATCTGCAAGGACTCTATTTTCACAGAAGTTCCCATCCCAGAGTTCCAAGTAGATGCGGATTTTTGAGGGACAAGATTGAACCCACCACTGGGGGCATTGATGGTAAGGTCATGTTCAAGGTCATGTTTGAGGTCACTGCCTGCCCAGGCCAGGACCAAGCACTGAGGAAGAGGAAGGGAACCCCACAGCCAAATCTTGGAATTTCTTTCCATAGAGAAGAGTGGATGGCAGGGCCGGGCCCCACCCATGAATCTCAGAGACTCTGAGCCTGCAAGGGCACTGCAAGGGCTTCAGCTTGGAAACCACCAAAGCAGCCAGGTGTGGTGGCCCATGCCTACTCTAGGAGGCCAAGGCAGGAGTATCACTCTAGAGCAGGAGTTGGAGACCAGCCTGAGCAAGAGCAAGATCCTGTTTCCATTAAAAGTAGAAAAAAATAGCTGAACATGGTGGCAGGTGTCTGTAGCCCCAGCTACTCAGGAGGCTGAGGCAGGAGGATCACTTGAACACAGGAGTTTGAGGTTGCTGTGAGCTAGGGTGATGCCACAGCACTCTAGCCTGGGCAACACAGTGAGACTCTGTTGAAATAGAGGAAGGGAAGGAAAGGGAAGGGAAGGGGAGAGGAGGGGAGGGGAGGGACCCACCAAAGAAGCAGAATGACCCAACATGGGATGCTCCAAACACTGTCCAATAGGACGACTCCCCTGGATGTAGGTTGCTATAAACCACATCTCAGCACCGCAGGGAACCTTCACCTGGGGGAAATAATGCTCTTACCATGTGGCAAGAGCTAAGCTCATTGAAGACTCATCAGATGACTGTGATAGGAGCAATTGAGGTCACAGAGGACAAGTAAGGACCCAGAAACCCAGTGGAAGGTGGTGACATTTGGGATAAAGCCCTCCCTTTAGAAAGTGAAGTATTTTATAGCACCATGACTCCTAACAGCCCCAAAGCAGGAACCACCCCAGTGTCCCACAGAATGTGGTCTGTCCACATGATAGAAAATTCTGCAGCAGTGAAAAGGAATGCAGCTATGACATCTGCCACAAGGGTTGGACCCTGAAGATGCCATGCCTGGTGAAGGAAGCCAGATGCAGAGGGACACCCAGATTGTGGCCCACTACCGTGAACTGTCTACAACAGGCAGATCCACAGAGACAGAGCATGAATTGGAGAACGTGAGGGGCTGGAGCAGGGTCCTGGGAGTGACTGTTAATGGGGATGGGGCTTTCTTTTTTTTTGAGACAGAGTCTCAAGCTGTCACCCTGGGCAGAGTGTCGTGGCATTACAGTTCACAGCAACCTCAAACTCTTGGGCTTAAGCGATTCTCTTGCCTCAGCCTCCCAAGTAGCTGGGACTATAGGTGCCCATCACAACACCCAGCTAATTTTTGGTTGTAGTTGTCATTGTTGTTTGGCAGGTCCAGGCTAGATTTGAACCCGCCAGCTCCGGTGTATGTGGCTGATGCCCTAGCCACTTGAGCTACAGGCGCTGAGGATGAGGCAATTTCTTATGATGAGAATGTTCTGGAACTAGACAAAGGTGGGGGCTGTATAGCATGTTAAATGTGACAGTGAATTGTGGTTTGCTTTTAAATGGTTCATTTTATGTTATGTGAAATTTACTTCAATAAAAAAAAAAAAAGAACTAAAAATAACAATTTCAAAAGCACCTAAAGGGCTGTTTGCACAAACATGGTGCTCTGGTCCTAGACAAGAGGGAGGGATTTATTAAAGGGCATTTGACAGCACAGGGTGCTGGGGGGAGGGTGAAGACCCCGGTTCTTGGTGGGATGGGGGAGAACTGCCAGGGAGACCCCCATGTGACCCTGAGGTGGTGATGCTCCCTGGGGTGAGCCCAGACGGCTCAGCCTCCCCCAAGGGGTTGCCCACAGCCCTGCTCTCCTGCTGCAGGGGTCTCAACCCCAGCTCAGGAAGACAGGCTGAGGGCAGTCTCTTGGCCACCTGGGCTCCCACCTGTGCCCAGGGAAGGGGTGGGGGACTGCCCATTCAGAGCAGCTCCTGGGGTCCCCTAGGCCCCCCAGGCCCTGTGTCTGCAGGGATGGGGTCAGTGCACACAGGCACCCCATCCCAGGTCATGGCCTTGGGATGAGCCGGCCCAGTCTGCAGAGAGAAGACCCCACTCAGCCACACAGCCCAGGCAAGGATGCTGCCAGCTCCAGCCCTGGCCAGCCATTTGGAGGATTCTACAGATGGACATGACACTCGCTCCCAGCAACATCAAGAGGAAAACAGACCCCTCCACTTGAAATACCCCCAGACATCTGCCTCCCTTCCAAAAGCGGCCCCTGTGCACCTCACTGTGTCCCCAGGAACATCCCCCACCCAGCAAGGGTGGACCAGTCCAAGCTTGGCTCTGTGTGTCCCTAACCCATATGGATACCTGCTCTTGGCAGGCTCCAGCATGGGCCAAGGTCCCTCAGAGATGCAGCTGATGCTAGGACCTAGCAAAGGTGGAGTAAAGGGGGCACACTGGGCATAGCACATGCCATTTGCATGCACTTTCCAGATATTCCCTCAAGAACGCCCTGAGGATAATAAGCACATGCTAGCGCTGGCTTCCTGGGACCTGGAGCTGCCCGCTCCAGGCTCAGATCTCTGCATTTCTAGCTGCTTCTAAACCTGGACACACATCTCCACCCCCTACAACCTAAGTCCTGCACGGCCCTCAAATTCTGTCTGCATCAGCTGAAGCACAATCTTATAGGCTGTGGAAGCCCTTCTCCACAGAATTTATGTGCTATGGTGGGCTCCCCAATTCTGCATCACCTCCAGAGACTTCATTGTCTCTCCTTGCCCCCAAGTCCTTATTCCTCTCCACGTCCTGGAGAAGCACAGCCTGCTGTGGGATTCCGCAGCCTCTTGTATTTCTGACAGGGAGGCCCCCTGCTCTCTGCAACTCACATTTATTCATGTAAATGGTGCTGTCTTTGCCTTTCTCATGTAGTATTCCATTTTTCACACTCTCATTTACATTAATTCTTAATTTTTGACCATACTTCCTTCTTTTTTTTTTTAACAATGGAAATGTTATTGCTAAGGCAATAAAGAGAAAGCCAGCCCGCGATGTGATGTGCATTTCTGCACCTCATGAGAATATGGAATCGACTCCATTATTTCCCTCTTTACCAGAGTGCTTCCCGCCACTTGATTACCTGAACCACAGCGCTTCTGTGTGACATCCATCACCCTGGCCAGCGTGAAACGCTGAATATTCAGATTAAATTGGAGCTTTTCCCCCTACGAATAAGGAATTTGATTCTATTCTATAATATACACTGTCTCCAGGGACAGGAAATTGAGTTGAAGGTTGCTGAAGGCAAGTAAGAAAATTGTATTATCCAAATACAAAATTCTTTTCCTCTATCATCAAAACCTGAGACACAGCCGTGGGGAACCAAGGGGCCAGGAGAGAATTCAATTAGAGATGAAAATGGAAAAGGGGCATTTTTCAACTTACCTTTTATTTTTACAAACAAGTGGCAGCAAGGAGCACTGGGGACCAAGGGGGTATTTGTCAAGGGCCCTGACTGTCTAACGATGGTGCAGGAGGCAGTCACAGTGAGTTATAAGGGGACGGTAAAGCACAGGCCATGAGCCTATACTCCAGGGAGCTAATGAGGTCCCTCCGTGAGGGAGCACACACCCACAAGCCAGTCCTTTGGGGATTCTGGACAAGGCATGAGGGAGCTCACTGCACCTTAAACATTTGCACGTCCTGGTGAAGCCACAGAAATGTTTCAAACATGACATCAAGCATGGGCACAGGGCAGCCATGCAGAGCACAAATCCACAGCTACTTCTAAGACAGATGCTAGGGGCTGGGCAAGGTGGCTCACACCTGTGATCCCAGCACTCTGGGAGGCCAAGAAGGAAGGATCCCTTAACTCAAGAGTTTGAGACCAGCCTGAGCAAAAGGGAGACCCCCACCTCCACTAAAAATAGAAAAACTAGCCAGGCATCGTGGCAGGTACCTGTAGTCCCAGCTACGTGGGATCACATGAATGCAGCAGTTTGAGGTTGCTGTGAGCTATGATGCACAGCACTCTACTCAGAAGGACAGAGTGAGACTCTGTCTCAAAAAACAAAAATTAATTAATTAATTCAGGGCTCCCTCAGGAAGGAGGCATCCAATTGGACTTGCACTCAGGGTTTAAAATATGCCAAACTGAGAAAGTAAGTTCATTAGGCAGAGTTTCTCAGAGCACTCTTGGCCACCTCTCTCAGGATGGGCCAAAGCCACAGGTTTCTGGGACTTACTCCACCAGAATCTCTGGGTTTTAAGAAGCTTCCCAGTGTCTGAGTGTCCTGGGGCTGCCCTGACAAAATCCTAGAAACAAGAAATTAAAACAGCAGGGATTCACCCTCCCCCAGCCCTAGAGCCCAGGAGTGTGAGATGCAGATGTCTCAGGGCCGCTTCCTCCACAGGCCCCAGGGGAGGCTCCTTCCTGCCTCTCCCAGCTCCTGGGGGCTCCAGGTGTCCCTGGGCTTGTGGCCACATCACTCCAGTCTCTGCCTTCATCTCCACGTGGCTTCTCCTCTGTGTCTGTATCTCCTCTGCTGTCTCTTGTGAGGACACCTGTCAGTGAGTTTCAGGCCCTCCCTAATCCAGAATGATCTCATCTCAAGATCTTCAACTAGTTACATCTATCACAGTGAATTATATATCTACCAGTTTTCCAAACCACATCCCATTCACAGGTTCGGGGCTTAGGCTCTGGCCTTGTCTCATGAGGGGACACTAGTGAACCTCCTGCACCCAGGCTGGTGAGGGAACAGGGCTGGCATCTCCATCACAGCCGTGTTCCCCTTTTCAGAGGTGACATTGGCTGGGTCTACACACAAGCAAACCCTGCCCTTACACTTGTTAACTTTCCTTGAATGCTTTGGTTTCTCTGTCAGTAATACGGTGCTGGGTAATCCACTGTACAGAACCAGACAGTTTAAAAGATTAAATCCCAGGCAAAGCATGTGCCATTGACAAGCATCACTCAGAAACAACAAGTATCCACAAAGGAGCTAGTACAGGAGATACAGAGACAATTCTCCAAGCCTCCAAACAGGCATGGATGGCTGTGTGGGAAGGGGGCGTCTGCAGGGTTGAGGCCCCCCCCCCGCCCCTCTTCTCTCCTCCCGAGTCCTTTCCCAACTCTGTTCTTCCTATTCCTGACACAGGGTCTCTTTCTGAGTTACATCTAGCTTTTCCTCTACCTATGTGCTTCCCTTTTTCTCTTTTTCTTATTGAAGTGAAATTCACATAAGATAAAATTCATCATTTTCTTTCTTTCATTCTTTTTTTTTTTTTTTTTTTTTTGAGACAGAGTCTCACTCTGTCATCCAGGCTAGAGTGCCATGGCGTCATCTAACAGTAACCTCAAAGTCCTGGGCTGCAGGAATTCTCCTGCTGGGACTACAGGTGCCCACTACCACACTCAGCTAATTTTTCTGTTTTTAGTACAGATGGGATCTCGCTCTCACTTAGGCTAGTCTTGAACTCCTGGCCTCAAGCAATCCGCCTGCTTTGGCCTCTCAGAGTGCTAGGATTACAGGCGTGAGCCACCATGCCTGGCCTAAATTCACCATTTTCAGGTGAGCAATTCATGGCATTCACCATGCTGTGTGACCAGCCTCTCTGTCTATTTCCCAACCATTTTGATCATCCCCAAAGAAAACCCCTTCCCCATTATCAGTCACTGCCCTGCCCCTCCCCAGTGCCTGGCAGCCCCTAACCCACCTGCTGTCTGTGTATTGACCTCCCTGTCTGGACATTTCCCATAAAGGGCAATCCTACAGTGTGCACCCAGACACTGGACTTTCAGTGGATCATTTAAAATACGCTCAGAGCCCAAGGAAACCAGGAGAATGATGTCTTTCACTCAATGCCAAATCACAATAAAGAAGGAAATTATAAAGAAGAAGCAAAGAGACAGTTTTTTCTTTACCTTTAATGCTGTTTGGACAGTTGAGATTTCCAAGTGAATCTCATCACTATGTTCACTGTGCTCCTTGCTGCCATGACCTCTCCTGAGGCGTCTCCCCAAATTTGTACGTTGGAGCCCCAACCCCCAAGACCTCATACTATGGCTGTCTTTGGAGATAGGTCTTTACAGAGGTGATTAGGGTAAAATGAAGTCACTAGCGTGGGCCCTGATCCAACAGGACTGGTGTCTTTATAAGAAGAGGAGGACACCAACACGCACAGAGGGACAGCCACGTGAGGACATAGGGAGAGGATGGAGGACACCAAGGAGAGACGTCTCAGGAGGGACCAGCCTGAGACACCTTGTTGATTTGGACTCCTGACCTCCAGGACATGACACACATGTGTGCCATTGAAAGTCATTTATAGCACTTCATCACGGCAGCCCCAGGACCCTAAGTCAGCCTGCAAGTTCTCATTGCCTTCTTGCCCCCCAAGTCAAATACCTCATTCAGTCCTCTCAATCTGAGCTTGAAACCTCCGATGGCTCTGCAGGTTACATATGAGCCCAAATTCAGTCGCTGAAATCACAGTCAGACATTCTTATCTGTGTGTCTACACCACGGGCAGCATGGCCAGCCTGGGCTGGATTTTCTCTGAATTCAGAGCCAGGTCCAGGGGACACACCAGACTTCTCCCTCTGCGGAGGAGCTATCTGTCCAACTGAAGTAGCAAAGTCCACATCTGGTCTTTTCTCCAAGGTTGTGTTGTAACCAACGCACCTCTGATTTGATGAAAAACCAACTCACTTCCCAATGCTGTGACTTCTGGGCTGGCCTACAGGCTCAAGTTCCGCTTGCAAGTGGCCCATTCCCCTCTGAACTGGCCTCCTTCTCATCTAGGGCATCAAACGCAGTTAGATACAAAACCTGGCTATGCTTTGTGCTTTCAGGTCCTTCGGTAGTGCCATGGCTGTGCTGGCTCATGTTTCTCCCTTACAGGTTACTCAGGCCACAACTTGGCCACTACTGCAGTGAGGCACCACTAGCAGCCAGCAGCTACAGCTGAAGATGCACACAACATGCAAAGACCGGGCTCAGGGTCCATAGGTGTGGCCCTCAGGGCTGTCACACAGCCCTTGGGTCCTGAGCTACCCAAAAGTCATCATGCAAAGATGGGAAAATGAGCCAAGGAAGTCAGCAGGTGTCTGAAAACGTTCCCCACACAGAAAAGAGCCACACACGTGTACATGGCTTCTGCAAGGCCCTTCCCTTGTTAAGCAAAGGGTATGGGCACATTTGAACACCCTTCTTATTTATGGGTATTTGAGACTCCCCAGTTCTGTTTAGTTTCTTTAAAACTTCCATGAATTAGTTTCATTCTTCCTCTTTTCTTCAAACCCTTTTTCTTTTAAAGCTTAAGTAAATCAGCACTAACAAAATAAAGTCATGTTATAAATTACCAGGTCCATCTAGTATTTTACCTAAGATGCTGCTCAGATAGGAAGTTTTGTTTTTTTGTTTTTTGGTCTTGAGACAGTCTCACTCTGTCACCCTGGGTAGAGTGCCTTGGTGATATCATAACTCGCATCAACCTCAAACTCAAGTGATCCTCCTGCCTCGCCTTCCAGGTAGCTGGAACTACAAGTGTCTGCCATGACACCCAGCTATTTTTTTTTTTTTTAGTAAGAAATGGGGAGTCTGACTCTTGCTCAGACTGGTCTCAAACTCCTTGAACTCAAGCAATCCACCTACCAGAGTGCCAGGATCACAAGCCTGAGCCAACATGCTTAGCCAGATAGGAAGTTTGTAACGGATTTTTTTCCTCCCATTTTTGTCTTTGTGGCTGCATGGACATAGAAGGAAACACCATAAAACCATCTCTAAAAGAACTTCGAAGGCATTTGCTGCACTGTTTTGTCTCTATTTTAATCCAGTGAAAGCAGCCTCTCCTGTCCTGGATTGGTCTGAGGACAGAAGGAAAGGAGGTAACAAGGTGCTGGCCACAGCTCAGAGTGAGGTAACAGAGCAGGCAATATGGCCATGGTGGCCCAAGTCTGCCCACAGTTCTGCTTGCTCCGCCCACCTTCAAGGACCACACAAGCAGGACACGGGAGAAGAGAAATCCCTGCACTTAAAAAGTTTTCCAAAGGATGTTTTATTGAGCAACAAACAAAACTAAATGTTGAGAGAAGAAGTCAGTCGGTAGTAAAAAAAAATAAAAAACAAAAACGAGGAATAGACCAGAGAGAGACAGAACACGTAACACCAGCACAAGCTCCTCAGACAAGAACAGAGCGGGACTCCAGGGAACTCCTCACTTCCCACTAGAGAGGGAATGACTCAAAATCCAACATGTGCACATTTGTGGCCCATCTGAAGTTCATTGAAATAAAGCTTAAAAAAAAAAAAAGACAGCAGGACATTCAGGCTGAATGTAAGTGGCAGATATAAACTTGGTCACTCTTTGACCTCTGGCAGTGGCAAGTGAACTTACAGGTCAGGGTCAGTCCAGGACCCCACTCTCAGGTATCTTTTCATCTCTGTGTGTCCAGCTTAAGTGTGCAGCCAACTTGTTGTTGTTGTTGTTGCAGTTTAGGCAACAACAACAACAAAAGGCCAAGGCTGGGTTTGACCCCACCACCTCTGGTATATGGGGCCGGCGCCCTACTCCTTGAGCCACAGGCGCTGCCCAAATGTGCAGCCAACTGCCCTGGGCCCACTGCAAGTCATGGCATGAGGTGACTTGTTTCTGAGCCCCCAAATGGGGATGGAACAGCAGGTGTAGGGACCACACTGTGAGGGATCTGCAGGCTGCCTCCCAGGGACCTGGGCTCAGGTGGGTGAAGGAAGGTGACTCTCAACCTCCCCAATCACCTGGCTCCCTCTTCTCCCACCTCCCAGGTATAACACCACACACTTGAGGTTACACCCATGCAGAGTCTCTGGAATCCTCTCTGCTGCTGCCCACCTTGACTCCCCTTCCCTTCCCAAGGACAGCTCTGGTGACCACCCACCACTCCTGCAAGATGGATGAGACCCAGCAGACCAGGCTTCCTCCGTCCTCAGCCAGTGAAGATCAGAGTGGTCAGCAGAATCCAGCCCCTGTTGAGGCTGAGCTGAGCTCGTCCTAAGCCCCACAAGACTTGGGGGCCCACAGCAGCTCTTTGTTCTCTCTGGCAGGGCCCCAGGCCCAACACAGGCCGAAGGCACATTCCTTGCCTGCCCAGAGTTTATTTCTGTCTCATTGGCGTTGGGCCTCACCACTGTGCCCCACCACTGTGCCCCAGGCAGATAAAGCCCGCTTGTGCAGTGCTCAAAGAAGCCCTTTCCCACAAAACCACGCTGATTAGCCCAACAGTGACGTACAGCTCACTGAAAAGCCCAGAGTGAAAAGCACTGCTGGTTCCTTGAAGACGTGTCTGTACGTGGTAATCTCTGACATCTGAGTGCATATCTACTTCCTGCCAGAAATGATGGCATGGAACATGCAAACATTTGCTTCCCAATTAATAAAAATAACACTATACATTTCCTGGTTGACAGCGCTCTTACGACCACGTGTATTAAGGATTTTTATCTCCAGTTATGAAACACAAACCGACTTTGCAACCATCTCGCTTTATTTGGTGAGCCCGACTCTATCTACACAGCTCAGAAGTGGAGAACCCAGCTCAGAAAAGGCCTTGAAATCTCCCTCTAAAAGGGAGTAAACCCAAGGGGGAACCTTTGTTATAAAAATGTAAGAAAAAGAAAACATCTCACAATAAAGGGCAAGATCTATAGGAGAGAGGCGCGTATGTGCAGGATGGATGACAACGCGCTGCCTCCGCAGACACGTAACAGTAGAAATAATAATAATAAAGTACTCCTTGGGTAAAAAGGCATTTAAATAATATCACTTCCCTCGACAGAGATTATGATTTTTGTAATTATCACAGCCGTTCATTTCTATCCCTGAAAGCCGGCCTTTAAAGAAGTCGAACTGCGGGACGGCGCCTGTAGCTCAGTGGGTCGGACGCCGACCAAATACACCGAGGCTGGTGGGTTCCAAACGGCCAGGGCCCGCTAAACAACAATGACAACTACAACAAAAAAACAGCTGGGTGTTGTGGCGGGTGCTGTAGTCCCAGTTACTTGGGAGGCTGAGGCAAGAGAATCGCTTGAGCCCAAGAGTTTGAGGTTGCTGTGAGCTGTAAGGACTCTACCGAGGGCAACGAAGTGAGACTATGTCTCAAAAAAAAAAAAAAAAAAAAAGGAAGTCGAACTCCTCCAACCTATCGTTCCTGTTCAATGAACAAAACTGCTGCAAACGGGGCGCTTTCGGTCAGAAATAGCACGTCTTATCGAAAAATAGCGTGTCCAGCTTTCGCGCGCGCTCCCGGTGCTCGCACCTCGCATGCTCGCTCCCGCGCACGGCACCACCCATTGCGCATGCGCTTTATCGTGTTCCGCCCCTCTCGGCTCTCTCACCTCTAGGCCTTAGGCGCGCTCCCTCCGTGCCTGCTCAAGCCACAGGCCTCTCGAACTGCGCTTCCACAGCACGCACGGCGCATGCTCCATTGAGTTGGTCACCCAAACTTCCCCACCCCGGCTCTGGCGTGCATGCATCGCGCATGCTCGACCGAACAGACTCCAGAACTCAGTTTCTGTGGCACTCACGGCGCATGCTTCATTTAGCCAGTTGCCCCTCCAAGTGCTCCGACGGGCGCGCGCCGCGCATGCTCGCACCTCCCCGTCCTTAACGCCGCCTCGCTGTCGTGGGCTGCAATCCTAAAAAACCTAAGCGTAGAAGGATCTGCTGTTCCTCGTGCTCACCCTGCCCCTCGGGCCCACAAAAGTCTCCTTGAAAAGCTCCGCCGCAGCCAGGCGCGCCGACACTGAGCCGCACCGTCGCCGCCGCGATGACGTTTCTGCCCCGCTGTCGTCGCGCGCGGTGACGCTAACGCGGGCGCCCGTGTGTGGGAGCGCGGCCGGCGCGCCCATTTTGAAGCTGTCTTGAGTCGCTCTGTCCCAGCCGTGGTCCCAGCCGCGTTCCTCCCGGGTCTGGTCTCGCGAGTCCTCGCAGCCCCCGAGGCACGGCGCCCCCCGCGCCCCGCAGCCCCCTCAGGGTCCGGGGTCCGCTCGGCCGGGGCGCGGGGACCTGGGGGGCGCGCCCCGGGGGTCCGAGCTCGCCATGCCACCCGGAAAGGTCCTGCAGCCGGTGCTGAAGATGAAGGTGGACGAGCTGTTCCTGCGCTGGCTCAGCGAAGCCGGCACGCAGCTCATGCTGCAAGAGTGTCTGCGCGGCATCCAGGCGCGGCCGCAGCCAGACGCGGGACCGCCTGCACCGTATCCCCCTGTCGGGTCTGACCGCCCCGGGCCTTCCGGCCCGGCCCCCGCTGTGCCCTTGGGGGCCGCCTCGAGCCCAAGGAGTGGGCCCCACTCGCGGAGCGCGCGCAGATCGGCGGGGACGCGAGCGGTAAGTGCCAACGGCGGGGAGGTGACGCTGCCTGGGGTGATGGGGGTCGACGTGGACGAAGCTGTCTGTCTTTGACATTTAGTCGCCTCGCCCGGCTCTCAGGAAGGCCTCCCACATGGACGGTTTCGTCACGAACAGGTGCAGCCCTAAGTCGGTCGCACTTTCAGAATTTTCAGTTTCGTAGGTTGGCTTTTTTGTATACATTTCTCAGCCATTTCTATTTTCTTACCCAAAGCACCTAAGGTTTTGTCCGCATTTCAGTGGTAAATTTGCAGTTACTGGAGAGGGACAGCAGTGTGTTAAGAAAGAAGAGGAGGATGTTTTCTGCCCTTAATGCTGTGTCAGTTTATTATTTTATTTTAGCCACAATGTCTCACTCTCGCCCTGGGTAGAGTGCCATGGCCTCATAGCTTACAACAACCTCAAACTCTTGGGCTTGAGCAGTCCTCTTGGTCTCAGCCTCCCCAGAAAATGAGATTATAGGCCCCCCGGCTATTATTTTCTATTTTTAGTAGAGATGGGTGTTCCTCTTGTTGAGGCTGGTCTGGAACTCATGCGCTCGGGGGATCCACCTGCCTCTGCCTTCAAGAGTGTTGGGATTACAGGGATGAGCCACTGCACCTGTGTCAGTTTGAAGAAATGAAATCATGGTCTGCACACGTTGTAGAAAAACATGGTTGGTGCATATTCTATGCCTAGAACACTCCTGAAACCTGGGATATTAATATTCCTGTGGAACTTGTCTGTAACACGTGAGGGATTTTTGATGGGACACTGACATCTTGACAGCAGCACCAGGCACATCCTGAAGTGATGCATCTATAGGCCAGTGGTTTCTCAGCCAGAGTGGCCACCCTCTGACAATGAGTGAGGGGTGGGTGTTGGTGCCAGGAGAGACTGTTTTTGAATCATTGGTGGTTCTGATGTGTCCTAATGGAGCTAGAACATTTCCAGAAATTAGAAAATGAGATAGAGCTTGAGGCAGCCTTGCAGAGGTCCATAATCCAGATATACCCAGAGAGCAACTGCAGGAGCTCACAGCCCCAGGATCCATCCCCTGAGCTCTGGCCCAATACATCTTCCCATAAGCTGCAGAACTGTAGTGCTCTTTAACTGTAGTGCAGCAGGATGTGAGACCGCAAGGGCTCAGGAAGGGTGCCCTAGTAATGGCAGTTCCCTCCCTACATAACTTTCCTTGTCACTGGGCCAGCAAAACAGGAGAGTGAAGGCTTAGGAAGGGTGCCCTAGTAGCGGCAGTTCCCCTACTTATCCACCTTCCCTTCTTTTTTTTTGAGACAGAGTCTCAAGCTTTTGCCCTGGGTAGAGTGCCATGGCATCATTGCTCACAGCAACCTCAAATTCTTGGACTTAAGTGATCCTCTTGCCTCAGCCCCCCAAATAGCTGGGAGGGCGCCGGCCACAATGCCTGTCTATTTTTTTGGTTGTAGTTGTCATTGTTGTTTGGTGGGCCCGGGCTGGATTCAAACCCTCCAGCTCCAGTGTATGTGGCTGGCACCTTAGCCGCTTGAGCTACAGGCGCTGGGCCACATCTTCCCTTCTTACTGGCGTTGCTGGCCAGCTGCCATTTTGTCACTAAGTGTATTTCCATGGCAGAAAGCCAGGCCCTGCTCTGAGGTAAACTGTCATATTTCCTGACCCTGTGACTTTGTGTGAATTCCCTTAGCACTGGAAATATTTACAGAAGGGTCAGCTCTGTGCAAGGCAGGCAGTTTGGTGCATTGGAAAGGCCGTAAGCAGCTCACGTAGAACTTAAGTTCCTAAGATGTTCAGGGCAGGGAGAGGTCGTTTCTCTCCTTGGAGTAAGATTTGAGGAAGAATCAGTTGTGGGACTGAAGAATGACTGAATCTATTGCAGATGGGGCCTCCTGGACCAGTCTGGGGGCAGAAATAGAGGATGCGTGTGGCATGATGGCTGGGTGAAGCTCAGGGCTCTGCCCCAGTTCTGAGGCTGTTCCTGAGGTCTTCTAGAGGCCTGGGGCGTGCTGGAGGGATGTGTTTTACCAGAACCAATGAGACTGCTGATGGCCCTGAAGCCCATGGGGTTGATGACATTTGGACTGGACAGTGGCCTAGTGGATGGTGAGAGAACTGGCTCAGTTGTCACCAAGGCAGGTGACACAAAGTTCCCTCTCTGGCACCCAGTCACCTTGACCAGATGTAGTAAGACAGAATGAGGGATTGGGATGATCCCTCTCTGGTACACGGTCACCTTGACCAGGTATAGTAAGACAGAATGAGGGGTTGGGGTGGCCCCTCTCTGAAACACAGTCACCTTGACCAGGTATAGTAAGGCAGAATGAGGAGCCAGTTGAGCACAGAATAATTTTATCTTAAACATCCCATCACAAGTGACAGTTGATCTTGTATTAATGGGCACTTGGGTTGATTCCACATTTTTGCAGTTGTGAATTGTGCTGCAATAAACATCCAAGTCTTTTTGATAAAGTGACTTTTTTTCCTTTGGGTGAATACCCAGTAGTGGGCTTGCTGGATCAAATGGAGGGTCTACTTTCAGTTCTTTGAGGCATCTCCACACTTTCCACAGAGGCTGCACTAGTTTGCGGTCCCTTCAACAGTGTATAAGTGGTCTCTCCACATCCACACCAGTATTTCTTGTTTGGGATTTTTTGATGAAAAAAAAAATTTTTTTTTTTGCCACTCTCATTAGAGTTAGGTGATACCTCATGGTCGTTTTGATTGTATTTCCTTGATTTTTTATTTTATTTTTTTTTTAAGACAGTCTTACTCTTCCCCCTGGATAGAGTGTCGTGGCATCATAGCTCACAGCAACCTGAAACTCCTGGGTTCAAGCAGTCTTCCTGCCCGACCCTCTCAAGTATCTGGGACTGCAGGCACCTGCCACAACACCCAGCTAGTTTTTCTGTTTTTAGTAGAGATGGAGTCTTACTCTTGCTCAAAGCTGGCCTGGAACTCCTGAGCTCTGGCAGTCTACCTGCCTTGGCCTCCCAGAGTACTGGGGTTACAGGCATGAGCCACCATGCTAACCTTTTTCTTTTCAAACAGTCTCACTCATCACCCAAGCTGGAGGGCATTGTCGCCGTAGCTCACCACAAGTCTCTAATTCATTACCTCACCTGATTCTTGTGCTTCAGCTTCTGGAGTAGCTGAGATTATAGGCACCATACCCAGCTCTCAATAAGTGTTGGGTGTTTGGAATTTATGGATCACCTCAGTTAAGTGTCAAAAAGTAAATAACCCAAAGGCACAAAGCCTTTTCATGGAGAAAAAATGATAAGAGTTTATTTCTGTGCACCCCGTGATGCAGTGAGTGAGGCCATGTTTACCCTGGAGATGTGATTCCAAACCACAAACTGCAGGGATGGTGATGCTCAGGGCCCAGAGAAGAGATTTTCATAGATAAACTTTCTTCTCAGCTGCTCAGACGTGTACAAGATTGAATATGAACTGCCTGGCAGGCTCTCTCCTTTCCATAAAGAGCTATTACCTCAGAGGTGGTAAGTGGCAGGCAGAGCCATTGGGAAAACATGATATGCTGTGGGTCCTGAAGCAGAACAGAACGTTGTTGGTGCTACAGCTTTGTGCCACCTGTACACTGACATTACAGAGGTCAGATTGTGTTATGTTCCTGGCAAACACAGTGTGTGAAGGGTACTCGGAATGTCTCCTTCTTCTGTTTGTGGCCGGGGAACAGTTGGTGCCAGTTAAAAATGCGAGCACCTGGTGGGCCTGACAACGATGATGGTGGCCAGGAGGTTACTTGAGGCGGAGGCCCTAAGTGTACCTTCCGAGTCCAAGAGCTTTCCATGCACAGCTGTTACTCACATTCTCAGTGACACAGTGACACTCCTAGAAGAAGAAATGAAGGTTCAGGGCATGAGCGCTTTTGTGGCAGTTCTGCTCCCTGCTCCTTTGACCCCCACCTCGGGACACCCCCACGTCGGCGTGGCAGTCCATCAAGGTTGTGTCCGCCTGGCCCTGCTCTGTCTCTGCTCACAGGTGCCTGGCAGGAGTGCGGCCTGTCAAGTGAATTCACATTGAGGGCTGATGTCAAAATGGCCCCAGTAGTCTGGGGCCTCTCAGAATGTGGAAGCAGAGATTGGAGAAAGAAACAGTCCAGGGAAATTAAAACTAAGAGAAAGAAAATTTTTAATTTCTTTTAATGTTTGATTTGTAAAAGGACTTTGGCCAGGCACGGTGGCTCACACCTGTAATCCCAGCACTGTGGGAGGCCGAGGCAGGTGGATTACCTGAGCTCAGAAGTCCGAGACCAGCCTGAGCCAGAGCGAGACCTCATCTCTGAAAATACCCAGGCATTGTGGCTGCACCCATAGTCCCAGCTACTCAGGAGGCTGAGGCAAGAGAATCGCTTGAGCCCAAGAGTTAGAGATTGCTGTGAGCTACAATGTCATAGCACTCTACCAAGGGCCACAAAGTGAGACTGTTTCCAAAAAAAAAAAAAAACATGGACTTTGTTGAGGTTTAGTTGACATCTGACAAGCAGCACTGGTTCAAAGCATACATTCCAACGGATGTATGAACCCACTAAGTAGCCTCCCAGTCCCTTGTGGCCCCAGGCAGCCCGCACTCTGCTCCGCTTTCTGTCCCTGTCCGGAACCAGCTCCATGTGTCTGAGACTCTCCTGGAGATGAGCATCTTCTATATGCTCATCCATATGCCATTTGTGAGGCTTCCTTAGTGAAATGTCTGTTGAGATCTTGTGTCCACTTTCTAAGTTGGGCTGTCTTTTCATCGAATTGTTAGAGATCTTCACAGAGGGCCAGATGCAGGTCCTCGGAAGGGTGATGTGTTTCCATGTATCTCTGGAGTCTGTGGCTGGCTTTTTCATTTTCTTACCAGTGTTTTTGGAAGAGCAAAAGTTCTTTAACTTTCCAACTTTTTTCTTTTATGATTGTTACTTTTTTTTGTATCTTATCTGCAAAATGTTTAGCTGTTACATGGTCTCAAAGATTTTCTCCTATTTATCTGTGAAAAGCTTTCTGGTTTTAGCTTTTACGTTCAGGCAAATTACTGCTCACAGTGGTAAGGGAAATAACTGCCAGTCCGGTGGCGCATGTTGGAAACTCTTTTTCCCACTGAATTGTGTTGGGGAGTGTTGATTGACTGTGTATGACCGGCTATGTTTCTGAACTCTCTGTTCCATCCCACTGGTGTATATTTATACTCTCACCAAATAGCACTTTCCAGATTAGTGTAACTTATGCAAATTTTGAAAGTAGGTAGTGCAAGTCCAACTTTGTTCTTTAAAAATCATGTTGGCTACTCTAAGACATTTGCATTTCCATATAAAGTTGAGAATGAAATTATCAGGAACTACCAAAAAAAGCCTGTTGGAGTTTTGATTTGTATATTTTTAAATCTATAGATCAGTGTGAGATGATTGATACCTCAGTGGAATTTCCAGTCTGAACACAGCACAACTTTGTTAATTTCTTTAGCAACCTTTAGTTTTCAATGTACAAATCTTACTCCTCCTTGGTTAAATTTATTATCCATTCATTTAATTATTTATTTTCTTGCAGCTGTTGTATAGTTTTAGTATCGAGTGAGCCCTTGACTTGTATCAGAGCGTGGGTGCACCTGCATTCTGGAGTGTCAGAATTGGGCAATTTGGAGATAAACATACGCACACATGTATTTATTTTCATGTCTCATCACACATTCATACAAAACACGTTGGGAGAAGAAAAAGTAGCTAAAAACCCTCAGAGCAGGAGCTCGGGATTTCAGAAGGCTTCTGAGCGGGAGCCCTGAGTTTGCCCTATGACTGCATCAGTTTGGGACTGACCTTCAAACAATGGTGTGTTCTTCTTTTCCGTAGTTGGCCCTGTTGGGGGTCTGTGTGAGAAGGAGGGAAAATGTTCAAGCCCTTCGACCATCAAGAATTTGCAGGCGGGCGGCACCTGTGGCTCAGTGAGTAGGGCACCGGCCCCATATACCGAGGGCCGTGGGTTCAAACCTGGACCTGCCCAAAATGCAACAAAAAATAGCCGGGTGCCTGTAGTCCTAGCTACTCGAGAGGCTGAGGCAAGAGAATCGCCTGAGCCCAAGAGCTGGAGGTTGCTGTGAGCTGTAACGCCACAGCACTCTACAGGTGACAGGGCGAGACTCTCTCCAAAAAAAAAAAAAAAGAATTCGCAGGCGCTGAAATTGTTCAGAGACTAACTGTTCTTCACTCAGTTACCAGCAGAGAGAGTGATGGGGTTTCCTGAGGTGATGCAGACAGGCCATACCTCCTCGAGCCATCCTCTCAGGCCTTCAGATCAGAAAGGTAGCTCCCTTGTGCAGACAGGGCCTGCAGCTTGGGTTTGATGGGTGTGCTGGATGGACACCAATGTGTCCCCTCTGTGCACAGGGCTGAGCCTCAGGGCTGCTGCCTGGAGGGGCCGCAGGCCCCACTCACTACAGGAGCTGTACGTCCTGCCTGCAGCTGGCCACACGGTAGGCTGTAGAGGAGCCGAGAGCCTGGACACAGACCCCACACACTACAGGAGCTGCACTCCCTGCCCTAGGTGGCCACACAGTGGGCTATAAAGGGGCCCAGAGCCTGGACGCAGACCCCACTCGCTACAGGAGCTGTACCCCCTGCCCCAGGTGGCCACACAGTGGGCTGTAGAGGGGCCCAGGGCCTGGATGCAGACCCCACCATGGCTGCCTGGCTGACTATGAGGACCAATCCCCACTTGTGGGCAGTGAGTGTGGCAGCAATTCCTGGTTTCTTGGTCTGCTGTGCTCTGCAGACCAGGATTGAGCCTGCTGGGGTTTAGAGAGGTTGGTGTGGCACGTCTGTCCCTCCTCAGCTGCCCTGTCCCATGGTCACCACCTGGCACTCAGGGTGGTGGGAGCCGTGGATGAGTAGGGAGCTGATAGGAGTTGGGGGAGTCCAGGGTGAGCTCCCCACTAAGGCGTAGCTGACCTCATGGTGCCCAGAGGACCTTAGGAGACATGTGGGGCAGGGCAGGTGTATCCTTGGGCCAGGAGAGGGTGGTGGGTTCCAGCCTGTCTAACAGAGGCAGTCCTGAAGGCAGGGGTCTCCCATCCTGTAGCTAGAGGTGAGGTCCCACTCAACCACTGCCCAGACCCTTCCTTTCCAGGAGGCTTTCTTCTCTGAAGGGATTTTAGTGACTATTTTAGAAAAGAGTGGTAGCCCCGCCCCCACCACCCCTTAGATTTCTTACATTACTGCCCAAGCTTACTTTATTTTCATTGCTGTATACCTGCTGTGTCCTTCCCAGTTAGCTCAGGGTCTACATCTTGGAGTGGGGGATGGAAGGTGCAGGTGGACCAGCCTGGGTCTCAGGCAGGGGGCTGTAGTTGCAGGAAGAGCCTGAGGTCTGGGGCCCTCAGGATCTCTCAGGAGTGTCTCCATGGGACACTGCAGCAGAGAGTTGTGAGAACCTGACTTGTATGGCGCCCCTGAAACATGTGGGTACACAGGACTGTCCTCCTGAGTGCAGAGACCGGGGGTGTGAGGCAGGTCACTGCAGGATACCTGGGAGGACGGGACCACAGGCCCATGTCCCAGGACGTTTTGGTTGTGTTACTGGTGGCTGGGGTCCAGGGAGGCTGCTCAGTACCCCACAGTGCACAGGGTGCCCACAGAATCGCTCAGCCCCAGGGTTGGGAGCCAAGGGACTCTGGTCACTGCTTAGGGGCTGAGGCTGAGAGATCCCAGCCTATAGAGGACCTGTTCTGTGCACCTTTAGTGATTTTGGTTTTCACATTCTGGATCTGTGTTGCCTTGAAAAGATACCAGTGTCCCAGCCTGAGGTAGACTGAGATCCCATCTCTACTAAAAATAGAAAACTTAGCTGGGTGTTGTGGGCACATGGCATCCCAGCTACTTGGGAGGTAGGAGGATGGCTTGAGCCCAGGAGTTTGAGGTTGCTGTGAGCTATGGCACCATAGCACTCTACCCAGGGTGACACAGTGAGACTGTGTCTCAAATAAAAAAAGATCCAGCGTCCATAGTGGTGCTGCTCACACCCAGGTCTGCGGTCCTCTTCCTGCCTTTTGGGTTTATCTGTTACTGATCATTCCAGGAGGTTCAGAAAACACTTGATCACAAATGTAGGTCCCCGTGGTAAGTTTTTCAAACACAGAATGTTCCGAAATGTTTATTCTTTCAACACAGACTTTCACCTAAAACTGCATATTTATTTAGAAGAGGATGAAAGATTCAGCCTGTCCTTACCAATGTCCTAATTGTGGCCAATGTTTTGAAACTGAAAATCTAGTGGTTGAACATATATCAAGATGTGTTTAAGAGTGCCATGATGGAAGAAAATGAAAGAGATCACAGACGAAAGCATTTTTGTAATCTGTGTGGAAAAGGATTTTATCGGTGGTGTCATTTAAGGGAACACTATACCGTCCATACAAAGGAAAAATAATTTGTTTGTCAGACATGTGGAAAGCAATTTTTAAGAGAATGTCAGTTGCGACTGCACAATGACATGCACAAAGGCATGGCCAGGTATGTCTGTTCCATTTGTGATCAAGGAAACTTCAGAAAACATGACCATGTATGGCATATGATTTCTCATTTATCTGCTGGTGAGAGTATATGCCAGGTCTGCTTTCAGATATTCCCAAATAATGAACAGTTGGAGCAGCACATGGATGTTCATCTGTATACATGTGGAATATGTGGAGCAAAATTTAATTTGAGGAAAGATATGAGATCACGTTATATTGCCAAGCATTTGAAAAGAACCTAAGTGATTTTGCTACTGTATTAATGTTTAGATGATAGCAGACAAAACACCAAGGCTAAGGATATGGCTATTTAGAAATTGATTTTATAAGAATAATTGTTGGAAGAAATCTCAAGGCCCTTTTACCTTTAATATTTTTGTTTAGGATCTTAAGTATTTACATTTTAGGTGTTAAATGTTTATCATTTTTATTGTTTATTAATAGAATTCATTGTCTTTAGTTTTTCTTAGCTATGATTAAAATTACTTTTAAATGTAGACTACAAGTCATTTTTACCCCTTCAATGACTATTAAACTTTAGTCTTTTATCAAAAAAAAAAAAAAAGAAGAGGATGAAAGGTGAAGAGAATTTTATGAAGAATTTTCATAAAGATTTTCTGGGCAGATTAGGAGTTTTGTGGTCAGACGTGTGATAGTTCTGTGACCCCACAAGGAGAGGGCAGATGGTGTCACTGGCGCCATCCTTATCTCTGTCAAGATTGGAATTTTGGAAAGCAGTGGAAGAATTTGAGGGAAATACAGGCATAAGAGCAGATCATGGGTTCTGTACTGCTCTGTAGACAGCTCCATCTCTGCCCTGCCCTGTGTAGACGTCTCCGTCCCTGTCCTGCCCTGTGTAGACGTCTCCGTCCTGTCCTGCCCTGGGTAGACGTCTCCGTCCCTGTCCTGCCCTGGGTAGACGTCTCCGTCCCTGTCCTGCCCTAGGTAGACATCTCCGTCCCTGTCCTGCCCTGGGTAGACGTCTCCGTCCCTGTCCTGCCCTGGGTAGATGTTGTCTGTCTTGCCCTGGGTAGACGTGTCCGTCCCTGTCCTGCCCTGGGTAGATGTTGTCTGTCTTGCCCTGTGTAGACGTGTCCGTCCCTGTCCTGCCCTGGGTAGACGACTCCATCCCTGTCCTGCCCTGTGTAGATGATTCTGTCCCTGTCCTGCCCTGCCCTGTGTAGACAGCTCTCTGCAGGTGAGGCTGGGCCTGCTGTGCTCCCCTCGCTGTGACTGGCATCCAGGTGGTCGCTGAGGGAGGATGTGACTCCCTTTGAGGCAGAATTTGATGACAGAACAGTGCAACTGGCTGATGTTTGTGTGTCTTGGGGGCACAACGGGGCTGTACCCTGAGCTGGAGGGCATCTTGGAGTGGGGGATGGAAGGAGCAGGTGGACCAGCCTGGTCTCAGGCAGGTGGCTGTAGGAGTAAAGCCAGGTGAACCTGGATGGGGGCAGACAGCAGGTGGGGGGTCCAGCAGGAGGTGAGGAACAGAGGCCCCATCAGTAGGTAGGGTGCAGGGGTTCTCAGGTTGTGTGGCTTGAGGTCCGTAGGTCAGTTGTCGGGAGCTTAGCATGTGCGTGTGCGTGCGCACACACGAGCCTTCCAGGAAGAGCATTAAATGCAGGCCTCAGACTGGCCAGGGAGTTTAGCTTTGGCGACTGGTGGCAGAAAGTCACAACAGGACAGGATGTGAGGCACAGCAAGGCCTGTGCCTTCATGGCCCACTTTCTGGCTTTGTTGACCTGAGTACTGGCTTTCAGGGTGAGATTGGAAGAGATCTGCTCCTGGGCTTGGCTCGTCCCAGGTATATGGGGCCAGGCTGGGTTTGGGATCCACTTTGACCCAGGGAGGCAGTGCTTCTACACTGGAAGTGTGTGTCCCCTCAACTCTCCTGCACTTGGGATTGTCCCTCGTGTTTGAATACACGCCCCTGGTCCTGTTCTTGACCATCTTTCTAGAGAACTTAGAGGAGTAGGAGACAGACTTCTGAATCCTCGGCAATGGTTAAGAAATGGGAAAGATGGAGGAACAGGCAAGGAAAGTGGAGTGGCACAGGGGAGAAAGGGACAGGGCAGGGATGGACTGGGATGGAGGGGACAGGGATGGGACAGGGACAGACAGGGAGGAAGGGATGGGACAGGGGAAAGGGATGGGCATGGACGGGGCAGGGACAGCTCCTTCCTTAGAGTTGAGTGAGGAGACAAGGTCAGTGTGACGTGACTATGCTATGTGTGGGACATTCCAGAGAAGGCAGGACTACAGAGACCAAAGAGGCCAGGTGTTGCCAGGGTTTGGGGGACAGGGAGGGCTGAGCAGGGGAAGCACAGAGGACCTTCAAGGCAGTGAGACTGCTCTGCACAGCATTTTCCAGTGGACACTTGTCACCTCAACGTTCTTCCACACCCACAGAAAGTGCTAAGCGTGAACCTGAAATGAACTGTGGACCCTGGGTGATGGTGACATGTTCATGTTGGTCCATCAGTGGTCACAAATGTACCCAGTAGAAGTGCAAGATGTTAAGTGCCAGTCAGGCCCCCTGGCTGGGAAGGGCCATCTCCTGGTCCGGTGCCCTCTCAGAGCTGTGGGCTAAGCTGGGGTGGGGAGGGTTGGGGGCTTCCAGCACTTGCAGGAAAGCTGGTCTCAGCTTTCTGGGAAGAAGGACCATCTGTCTGAGTGGGCCTCGTTCAGCCAGGGCCTTCCAGACAGGAGCCTGGCGTCAGTGTGGGCTGCTCAGGGATGTCTCCTGAGTTGCAAGACTTCTGTGTTTGGTTTGCTTTTTATTTTTTATTGAGACAGAGTCTCACTATGTCGCCCTCGGTAGAGTGCCATGACCACAGCATCCTCAAACTCTTGGGCTTAAAGCAGTTCTCCTGCTTCAGCCTCCCAAGTAGCTGGAACTACCCACCACAACGCCCGGCTATTTTTTGTTGTTGTTGTGGTTGTTTAGCAGGCCCAGGCTGGGTTCGAACCCACCAACCCCTGGTGCATGTGGCTGGGCGACATAGTGAGACTCTGTCTCAATAAAAAATAAAAAGCAAACAGGAAAACACAGAAATCCTGGACGTCAGGGGACATCCCTGAGCAGCCCACACTAACCACTGAGCTATGGGCGCTGAGCCCCTGTTTGTTTTTTAAAGTAACTCTGAATCTGTGCTGTGCACTGGGCCAAGTTTTCAATAAGGGTAGAACGTTTACTTGGCATGTGGTAGACACTTGACACCCCCTGGTTAACCAAATTAATGGGTGAATGGATAAATGAAGGAAGGAGGGATGGAGATGTGCCGATGAGGACAGAGAGGCAGAGATTGCACAAGTCTGTCTTCTCTTCTGGGCTTTAGTGAAAGTAAACTTCAGGGGCACTGATGAGTAAGGACAGCTGTGTGCCTCTGTCTACATAACCAAACTTCAGAGGCTTTTCAAACAGTGGAAGGTGAAAGGGCAAGTCATCCTGCTGTTTCAGATGGGGACTCAGGCATTGTGGCCCCAGGATGCCAGTAGGAGAGCCCTGAGATGAGGCCTAAGGGCCAGGGAATAGGGCATAGCAGAGCCCAGAGCATTGGGCTGGCAGGGGCCAGAGTGCTGCCCCCAAAGTCATTAATCCCATTCCAGGGGCTCTTTCTCTGGAGGAGCAGCTTGCCTGGGGGCTGGTTCTAGCTGAGGGGGTTTCTAAGGGGAGCCTGTTCTAGCTGGGGGCCAGTTCTACCTGGGGGGGCCTAGGGGGACTGGTTCTAGCTGGACGAGGGGTTTGGGGGGCAGTTCTAGCTGGGGGAGTTCAAGGAGTCTGATTCTAGCTGAAGGGCTTGTTCTAGCTAGGGGAGTTTTAGGGGGGTTGGTTCTAGTTGGTTCCTCGCCCTGCTGGTGCTGTGCACTCCTTGGGTGTTCCTGGCATGACACAGGCAGTCCTGGTGGTGGGGACCTGATGTCGCTGCTGCCCAGAGCACAACCACACACACAAATTACATCACCCCACTTGAGAGGTTCCCTTTAATTTACTTTTGTGGTAAAATCTCTTAAGCTTACCCCATTCTTAGCCCTGTTTCATCTCCTGCAAGACTTTTTGGTGCGCAACAGTGAGTGTGTGCTGGTCTCGGAAGTTTCTGCTCTGTCCGGCTTTGCGTGTGTATTAACGGCTGTCTCAGTTCTGAGCGGCACCTGTGTGACTCTCCCGGAATCCATTCTCAGTTCAGGATCTTCAGGCTTCATGCCCCCAACATGCACCATGGGCTTGGGGTACTCAGGTTTCCTTCTAGGTGGGGACCAAGGTGGAGGCACCTGGACTGTTGGCTCAGCCTTGGTCACAGTCCCAAGCCCACCTTTTCCCACTGCCCCTTCCTTCTCATCCTAAGTATGATACAAAGAAGTGCAGTTAGCAAGGTGAGAAATGGCACAGATACAAAATCCCGAATGCTCCACCCCCAACCTTTGAAAAGAACATTTTAGAGCATCCACTGTGCTTAACTATGTTTTTCCAACTCCACAGTTTGGTGAAGGCATTCCAACCCCACTCAGTCTTGCTGTTCAGATGCAGAGGCTGAGGTACCCCTGGAGAGCGGTGGGCAGAGTGGGGAGAGTGGCACTGGGCCCTTCAGTGCAGACTTCACTCTCTGGGAGGAGAGGGTGGGCAGCCTGGCGCCCCAAGGGAGCTCTTACTGCTGACTGGTTTGTGTGTGCCCTAGGGCAAGCCACGTGATGGGTTCGCTGTGTAGAGAGCTCCCTCCTGCCCCAGGACGGCCCAGCTGAGCGAGAACTGGAGAGGAGAAGAGGAGAGGGAGGACAGAGGCAGGCAGAGCACTGCCTGAGCAGGGTAGGCCTGGCCAGTGGCTCCCTCTGCACAGTTGTGGGTCGGGGAGGGGCGGCAGCGCCTGCCTCCCCGCCCCTCCACCATGCGCCCTCCTCAGCCTGTGGAATGCGTGTGCCCCAGGGTCGGTCCCCACAGCTCCTGGCTGGGGACGCATGGAGCGTGTTGAGCCCGGCCACTGCCTAGAGCGTCCCGCTGGCCCTGGCCCGGTCCTGGCCCGAGAGCGCAGCGCCTGGCCTGGTCCCCGCAGGCCTGTGCGAGCCGAGGGCATGAGGCTTCGGGAGCTGTCTCTGCGCCAGGACCCCGACCTCCGGCAGGAGCTGGCCTCACTGGCTCGGGGCTGCGACTTTGTGCTGCCGTCCCGCTTCAAGAAGAGGTTGAAGGCCTTCCAGCAGGTCGGTGAGGCAGCCTGGCAGTGTCAGGGTGGGCTGTGGGGGGCGGCCTGACTGTGTCCATGGGGCTGCCTATCTCTCCTGCCTTTGAGATGGGATTCAGGTCTCCACACCCTGCGTGTTTCTCTAGCAGCAGCTCCTGTCTGTGCGCGTGTGACCACCCCGTGTCCGGTGTGGCGTGGTGCAGTTGGGCGTTTTTTGCAGGATTAACTGAGTGTGCGGTGAGAGGCCCACAGGGCCGCTGTGGAAAAGCAGGTGTTTCTGTTTGGAACGTGGAACTTGTAGGAAAATAGTTCTTTACATTACAAAGAGTACTGGCAGCTCCTTTTCCCGTAACTTTTGCTCTACCCCCTCACCCTCCATGTGAAAACTTTTAAGGCTTGATTTCAATGGAGATGATCTGTAAAGATTTTAAATTTAAATAGCAGCTTGAATTGTTAGTGACACCAGGGGAGCTGCTCCTTGTTTGTGAATGTGGCAGTGTAATTTCCAGTCCTTGCTGCAGCTTTCCTTTTCCTTCTTCCTGGCCAATTTGGTGTCCAAAAGGCTTTGTGGTACCATCGCTTACCGCACAGTACACCCAGTGTGCTTTTTAATTCCTAATTGGCTTTGAAAGTTAATCTCAATTAACTCAATAAGTGCTGGGGGAAATAAAATTCATGATTGTAGATTTTAGGAATCTGGTTTGAAAATTCCATGTCTGCGGCTCTCCACTTGACAGGCCTGGTGTTCTTTGCTAACTTTGTCTTTCTGCCGCAACCTCATCTCATCCTCTCCTGGCCCCTGCCCCGCCCGTGGGGCCACAGGGACCCAGGGAACATCTCCCTGGTGGCCCTCATGGTCCTCACATGCTCAGTCTTGCCAGATGCTCTGCGTCTTGGTCAATGATATTTGGCACATTAACTGATGGCGTTTTCTCTTGGTTTGCACTGTGGAGTGGCCCAAACATGCAATGAACCAAAAGCGTCCTGGTTGGGTGGGTAGAGAGACCTGTTTACTGTGGATATTTCAACTGGGACTTTTCTAAGGTCGCATCTGAGCTTTTACACTCCCCTTGAGTGTTTTCTGTCCGACCTCTGTCTTCCGCATTTTGAATTTTGTGTGTACGTAGTAGCCTGAATTTTATTCTGTGTTTTAAAGGAAAGTCTCTAAAGTCATGTAAATGTGGAGACTTGACAGTGAGGTCAGCTTCATGACGAACTTCATTTAGGAGCTAGGGAGACAGGTGTTGGTAGTTAGGGTTTCTCTTCCGGGGTACATCTGGAATTCCTCCCTCCCGCCTGGCAGTTGCTGTGTGCTCAGCTATTGTGACTTGGTGGAGCTCTAGGGGAGCCAGACCCCAGAAGGCAGAGCCCATGCATGAAAGTCTGGACTGTTTTACAGAAGTTACTTTTTGACAAACTAAGGATTCCCTTAGTAGGAGATTGGTTCATTTCACAGAAAATGTTTCAGTTGTTGTTAGGAATGGGAAGATTTATTGTCTGAGTGTTCTCTCAAGTATAGTGGAGGGACTGTAGGTTTGTTGGGGAGTACCTGTGCAGAGGAATTTTGGAAGGAGAAGGTGGGGACTCCTGGCCCCACCCATGCTGTCTGACGGGGTCGCAGAGGCAACCCTGGGTGACTGGTTGGTGAGGTCTGTAGTAGGGCTGCTGGAGGTGGTGGGGCGCAGACTCCACACTCAGACACTCCCTGCAGGGGTCTGTGGCATCATTTTCAGGGGTTCTGTGGCTGTGCCACCTTCTGTGACCCTCTGAGTCACACCCCAGCCCCTAACAGATGTTGCTGCCTTGCTCTTCTGACTGTGCTGGACCCTTTGCTCTGATTTCTATTTCCAGTTCCTCTTCCTGCGTTCCCAGCGTGGGGAAACCGAGCTCAGCTGCCTCCCTGCCTTTCCCATTCCAGCCCACTGGGAATTTCTGCCATTTCTGGCTTTGGGAAGGAAACGGGTGGTGCATGTGTGCCTTTGGGTTCCCTGTGTGATGCTGTAATGCCATATGGCGGTGTGTAGGTAGCCCAGAAACTTCATCATCTCTGACCTCATCCTTTGAACTCTACCCTTATGCCTAGTCCATCTGACCCTGGCCTGACAGTCACCTGTGTCCTCACTTCAGTTGTGACACACACATGGCCGCATTGTTCGGTTGAGACACACGTGGCCTCCATATTCAGTGTGACACACGCAGTCTCCTTCAAGGGATGCACTTGCATCCGGGGTGTGCCCGAGCAGGGCCCTCCAGAGTTTTTGCTACAGCCATTCTGGGTCCACTCATCACCTGTCTGTGGATCCCTGGGCCTTTTGTCCACTGAACAGCATCAAGACCGCTCTGAGCTTATCTCCCAGCCCTGGGGGTAGCCCAAGACAGCCATGCTGCCGAACTGTGGCCACACTGGGTCCTGCCCTTTTCTCCGTGGAGGAGGAGTTTCTCCCACCCCCATGGCTTGACTTAGTGCACTCTCTCTCTCTCTTTGGGTGTGTGGACACTGTCCAGTGTCCCTTTGGGTCACTCAGACCCCACACTGCACTGTCTGAGACCAAAAGGTGCTGCCACATCACACAGTCACTTGGGTCCTCTGAGGTGACCACCCCCTGGGTCCCTGATGTGGCTGTCTCCTGTATATGGAGCTGTCCTCTGGGTGGGCAGCCTTGGGCTCTGGGCTGACCCCGGGTGCATGCAGGGTCCCAGTGCTGTGCAGGAGAGGAGCCCAGTGCCCCTCACTTTTTGTTACTAGGCTCCGCAGGCACTCCCTTCACCCATGAGCTGGTGCATGCAGGTGCCCTTAACTCTCCTTTTCTTGTTCTCTCTGTGGTGGCCATACAACCTTCTTCACATCCTCTAGCCCTATGCTGTGTGCAGAGCTTGGTGGAGCCAAGCCCTGCTCCAGCTTTGGGTGTGGGTGTGGGTGCTGGTCTGTGGGTGTGGGAGCAGGGGGTCTATGGGGTAGAAGTGAGAGTCTGTGGGTGGTGTGGGGGGTAGGTTGGGGGGAAGGCCCAGCAACGTACAGCCGCAGTCGGAGCCCTGGTCCATCTGCTGTGGCCCCTTCTGAGTCTGTCAGGCTCAGTGGCTCCGTGGGCCTTGGGCACCTCTGAAATTGTCTCCACCAACCCCCATCCTACCAGGTTCCTTGGCGTGCTGGAGAGATACCTGTGAACATCCCTACACTTTCTCACCTCCATTTCTGCTGCCTGTTTTAAGCATTTACCTTTTGATTCCTGTTTCCCCATTTCCCCATCAATGAGTCATTGGCAAGTTTAGTTGACAGACATCCTGCCAGTCCTTTAGGAAGGGCCCGAGGGAGCTGTGACCTCTGGGCCCCAAGGTAGCTTGTGCTGTATAGCAGACCCTCCCTCTCGGGTGGTGGCCATCATCTGGGCGGGTAACAGATTCACCTGCAAACCACAGGTGTCGGTCCCTGCTCAACTCCCCAGGCCCCATACCACAGGGTCCACGCTTCATACTGAGTCCCGAGTGGGGACATCTGGACTGGAGGCATCACCTGTACTGAGAACACCTTTGCCTCCTGTGCCGCCACCTTCTCTATGACTTTGACTATAGTGTCCAGTCTTGTGTGGGCAGTAGTGGGGGTCCGTTCTGCTCATCACAGCAAACTCCCTCTCATGCCCACTCAAGGGATAGCCAGGTGTCTCACTGGGGCGAGTGGTCAAGAGGCGTGACCACCTGCACGAGACCTGGCTACTTCCTTGTGGACTGGCTCTGCACTCTTAGGGAGCACTCGTAGCTATGCAGAAAGACACATTTGTTTTATGCCAAGGCTTCACTTTTTTAAATCATTTATGAACATGTTTTATAAGACTGTGTCCACACCTGTCTGAAATTTTGGAGTTGCCCGGAGTCAGTGCATCATCTTCTCAGTTCTCTGAGGCTGGGTATTGTCTTTACCCTGTACTGCACACAGGCGCCTTGTGAAGTATGTGTCTAGGACACACAGTGGCATTAGAGACGGACTGATGTGGCAACTGTGTGAACCAGTGTTTGTCCTAATTTCCTTGAGGATGGACCCTGCTTAAGAATGGTTTTTGCAAGTACACACAGGCATGCACATGATGTGCACACGGCTGTTTGCATTTCCATTCCTGGCGTCTGCCCTGCACACAAGGAGCTCAGGAAAGCTGACACTTTTCAGAGCCTCCTAAGACCTGCCCCAAGGCCCGAGCAGTGGCCATTTCCCAGCCGTGCCTGTGTGTCGTTGAAGAATGTGTGTCCTGCAACTGAGTTGGTGCCAGGTCTATTTATGTATGTGAGACTGAACTTGTAAATCCCTGTGCCCTTACTGAGTGGTTTTGTTTTTGTTGTCCGGTCTGCTCTGTATGTTGGTGCCTGGGGTGGCCAAGCCCCACCCACCCTCTGTGCAGGATTCCTGCGCTTCTGTGTTTCTCTGTCAATGTCCCTGCTGTGTGTGCCAAGGCTGCCCCATCCCATAAGCAGAGTTGTTCTCTCACCCGTGGGTAACGTGAGCTCCACACACTGTTCCCGCTTGTCACCCCTCACCTCTCTGTCTACCTGTTGGATATTCTGATAACCATAGCACCCATGGGTGACCTGAGCGCCACACACTGGCCCCGCTTGTCACCTTTTTGTCCTCTTCATGGATATTCTGGTAACCACAGCAGCTACCTTTTGTTTTCTCCCCGCCTGCTGCATCTTTTTTATCTTTTTAAAAGGTTTTAACGTCTGTGTCCTTTATCTCACCCTTATAAATGATAATATTTTCTCCTTCCAGTCTGATCATTGTCTTTTAGCAGAGACACTTTCTCCATTTTTCATGACTGTTACTCCATTGGGTTTATTTTCAGTCTTTGTGTCCTGTTTTATTCTCCGTGTTCCTGCCACCTTTTTACTTTTCCCTGTTCTAGTTATCACAGACCTCAGACCATACAGTGGCCCTGCCTGTCACATATAGTCACCACTTCACAACACACTGTTGACGTCCTCTTGAGTTGTTTTTTGTTAGTGACTTGAACTCACATTCTTTGTACTGATTTATGTGTTCAGTCTGCTTACATTTTCCCACCCACACCATTGGCCTTGCCCTTCACTGCTTCTTCCAATGCACACCTTCCGGGTGGGAGCCTGCCTTCTCCCTACCAGCTTTTCTTTGAATGAGTGTCTGCTAATGCCAAACACATTCTTCTTATCGCCACCCCTCCCCCCTTTTTTTGGTCTAAAAATGTCTCCATGTTAATCTTACAAGAGACTTCACAGGACACAGAGTTCCAGGCTGGCAGCTGTCCCCTCCAGCTTCTGCTGTCTGTTGTTTCTGTTGAAGAGTTGCCTGAAGGTCTGATTGTTTGCTCGTTTCTGTTCGTGTTTTTATTTGGTCTGTTTTTTAAGATCTGACTGTCTAAGGTGCTGTCAGGATTCATCATTGCGTGTCTAGGTGTGGGCTTCCTTTCTCATCCTGTGGGGGTCGTGGGTGCCTCCGAGCCTCACACCTGTCCAGGCCATGGGGCTGCACCTCACACACCTTCTCCACCTGTGGTTCATGGAACTCCCCTCCACTGTATTCCAGCTGCTCTCTCACCTGTTCAACACGTCTGCTTTTCATTAACTTTTTTTTTTTCATTTCTGAAAGCTTTACTTAGCTTTGCTTTTATTTGATTTTTGCTCATATTTTCAAGCTTTTCTTTCTTTCTTTTTTTTTTTTAACAAATAAGCAAGACTATTTATTTACAAAAGCTCCTTCATACAAAAAAAAGATAAATGAAGTTTTTCAGACAGGTAGAAAGTAATTAGAGATGGAAATTTAGATTTACATAAGGGAGTGAAAAGTGCTTTTATTTCTTTAAAAAAAAATGAGGCATACTTGTTTTATATTCTGCTTTTGTCAGAACCTGGAGCCTGTGAGGATTGCTCCCTCTGGCTCTCATCCACTGTGCCGGATTCCTGTGCATTTTGGTGACTTTTGACTGTGACCTCCTTTTTCATGGAACTTTGTCTCAGTAGTTTTTTGGGTCCTGTATTTTCCCATTAGGTCTTTCCAGATAACTACCAATCTGTTGGGGGCAAGTGTACATTTTTGGCTAGAGGGTTTGGGGCCCATCCAATTGTTGTAAGTTCAGTTGCAAACCTCAATGAGTCTTGTCTGTGGCTGTGAGTTCTCAGGGAGGCCCTGGCCTGCTCTCCCCAGCTCCTCCAGGCAGCACCTTGTAGGATACAGCTTTCCTTTTATTCCCCGGGGTTGGGGTGGGGTCAGTACTTCTGGTATTTTTCTCACTAAAGGGGGAGGCTTCTGAGACCCTCCACAGGGTAGCTCCCTTCAAGGGCCCTGGAAACTGATTCTTGTCCCAGAGCTCTGCAGGCTGTGACAGGGATCCAGATAGGGATCCACATGCCTACTCAGCCCATGTGCCCAAAGGCAGGGCCTTCTTAGGCCTTAGGGCTGCTCTGGGTTCCTCCTGCCAGGCATCTGAGGCCTCAGATCTTCCTACCTTCCTGCCAGCATACAGATGTCTCCAGGAGATGCTTGTATAATTATTTGCTGTCTGGTAATTTTATGGTCTTCAGCTGCAGGTTTGGGCAGTCCGAATGCCTGGGTCACTGTACTGCTGAAAATGGTGCCCTTAAAGCTCATGTCAGAATTGAGCTTTCCCTGAGGAAACTTGGAAAACCTGATTTCAGGGCCATCTCCACCTGGCTTTTCCGGGGGGAGGCGTGAGAGAAAAAGAGTCACTTCTGGGGCCCTCCCAGCAGAGAGATGGGGCAGAGCCCTGAGGTGGGATGCGGTGTAGACTTAGGGAAATGCAGGTCCTGCTTCATTAGTCACCTAGTCCACCTGCTAGCACTGAGGAGGGGGGCACTTCTCAGTGACACTCTGCCTGCATGCGGCCAGCACATCGGGTGGGGGAGATGGGCACCAGGAGTGGGGGCTGGGCCTGCTGCTTCTGTTAGGGGACCACAGGACGACCTGTGACCTGGCAAAAGGGCATGTGCAGGGGTGACTGTGAGGACGACCTATGATCTGGAGGGTAACTGGGTGTTGTCTGTCAATGGGGGTCTGTGTCTGGTGGCCCCACAGCAGGTTTTGGTGAAGCAGGTGGGGTCTGCAGTCGTTCTCTGGGGACAGTCATTCCAAGGCCCTCAGTCTGGGCAGTGATGGGGTCTCACCTGAGCTCTAACACCTGCCTTCTCCCCCTCTGCCACCTGGTCCCCAGAGTTTCTACCCAGGACCCTCTCCTGCTACAGTGGGAGGTAGACGGGCACAGGTGACCTCATGGGGACCCTCCTGCTAGGAGCAGGTGCTACCCAGGCTGAAGTGACTAGGCTCTGGGATGTGTCCTGCCCATGTGGGTAGCAGGGAGCAACTGAGGGGATGGGCATTGCCACGGCCTTCACCTGGGAGCCTCTTTGCTGTGCAGCCCCAGGGGAATCTGCATTCAAGCCCTGGGTTCGCTGTGGTTCTTCCACATCTCAAAAGGCTGGACTGGTGGCCAAGTTCTGAGCAGCCTGCCTTGGGTGTGGGGAGAGAGGAAACAGTGTGCACTGTGATCTGAGCCCACACCAGTCTATTAGGACTACTTTGGGGCTCTTTTCTGCTAACAGCACAAAGCACCCACACCAGATCACTCTGGCTGCCTGTGTGTCAGTGCCCTTTTCCTTCCTGTCACCCTGCTCAGTCCTCTGGAGAGAACTGAGATCTCCCAGAGCAGTCAGCAGCTGTATGCACTGCTTTGACCAGTAGGCTGGTGATCCCGAGTATGGCAGGAGTCTCTGACTTGTCTTGGGAACTGTCAGAGACATTGTGAGATCCTTTACAGCTAAAAATCTCACCGGTAGTCATATTCCAGTTCTCTGGAATGTGGGAAGCCTCGTACGGATGTGTATTCATTGACCTTCAGAAAGAATTTGATGAAGGGTGATGGTGGCACCTCAGGCGTGGCCATGGGCACCCTTCATACTCCTCAAGTGTGACCATGGTACCATTCATACTCCTCAGGCACAGCGTGGCACCAGTTCAGCTCCTCGGATGTGGCCTTGGTGCCATTCATGCTCCTCAGACATGGCCGTGGCACCATTCTTCACTCTGTGAGCACGTGCAGGTGTGCCATTTGCCATTGCCCCTGTGCCTGGCATGTGTCCATGGTGGCTCAGCTGTGCTGCACACTGTTTGTCTCATTCTCACTGAAGTATTTGTCTCACGGGTGGGAGACATCGCGCTCTGCTGTTTCCCTGGAAGGGTTATAATTCCCTCAGCGCCCAGCAAGTTTGCTTTTGAGCCCTGGTGACCTCGGTGGCCTGGTGACTGGGGCTTAGGAAGGAAAGTGGGTGGGATTTGGTGGGAAGTCTAGTGAGACGTGGGCTCCCTCTGACATCGGCCGTTTGTGTTTTCTCCTTTATTCCTGATTGTCTGGCTTGAGAGTTACCAATTCTATCCATGTTTTTCATGGATGGAACAGGGTATACAAGCCGGCTCGAGGGTTACCAGTTCTCTAGATCTCCTTACGTGGACGGCATATAGTGCACAGGCCCTGCACACGAAGGCTGAAATCTTATGTGGATGGAACGTGGACCTCAGGCCCTGCACAGGAAGGCTGCAATCTCCTTACGTGGACGGAATGTGGCACCCTCTGTAATACATTCACTTCTATGTTAATTCATTTACTGGTCAAAATAATTATGAGATCATAATTACTTTTTCCCATTTTATAGACAAAGAAGCCGATGTTCAATAAGATGCAATAATTTGCTGTAAGTCATGAAGCTGGTAAATGTTACAGCTAGGCCCTGCACAGGAAGGCTGCCATCTCCTTACGTGGACGGAATGTGGCTCTCAGTCCCTGCACATGAAAGCTGGCAGTGCTTCTGTGTCTCTTCTGATCTGAGGTCTTGTGTCTGTTTCTTCATCTGAAATACCATTTGGAACAAAAATAGGGAGCGGATGGCCTGGAATCCTTCCCCATAAAAGGTGTCAGTCTCTCTCTGAATTCTGTGCTGCCTTTTCTCAGGCCAAGGTTGTTCCCTTCTGCTTGTGATTTGTTCAGTTTGTAATGTAAACAGTGTTGGAGTTTATCAGTTGCATTTTCTTCATCTATGAAAATTACTTTTTCTAAAGTTTGTTATATCAAGATAACTTGAATTTTTTTCTTATGTTAGATCAAGTCTGCATTCTTGAACCCCTCTTGGTCATGACGTGTTTGTGTTGTTGGATTCAGTTTGCTAAAGTTTGAAGTTTTTTTCACATATGTGGTAAAGGCCACGTTCTGGAAAAATCTATCAGGACAGTGCAGGGGGAGAAGGGCTGTGATGGCCCTTTTGGTTTGAGGGTCCTGGTGTAGCTACTGGGGACACATCAGGTGTGAAGGGTGCACTGGGTCCTAGGTGGCATCTGCGTGTCTCGGAAAAGGTGGCAAGCGGTGGTTGGACAGTGTCCAGCCTGGACGAGGGGCACAGCCTGTGGGTAAACCTGGGAGGTGTGTGGACGGTGCCCCTGCTGTGGATGTGGGAGAGGCCCCAGGAAGCTTCTGGGCAGCCCAGGGCCTGCCACCACAGTGTAGCGGGGAAGGGTAGCCACAGGCCTGTAGGAGCCACAGAGAACTCGGGGAGATGTGTCCAGAGGAAGCCTGGCTAGTGTGGTGGGATGCTCTGGGAGCAAGACCTAGAAGGACCAGGGAGCCCCATGCTGGCCTGAGGACAGCTTGGTAGCCATGAGAGGTCGGGGAGGTGCTGAGGGTGTCATCAGGGAGGCACTGCTGATATCAGACCTGATGCTACCACCAGCCAGTAGTGGCCCCATGTCTGAGTATGGGCCTCACCCTCCACAGGGCGGCGGGCAGAGTCCCTTGGGAGGTGCATGTCCCCAGCCTCTTCTTGGAGATGCTTAATGGCGCAGCCCAGCCAGCTGTCACTTTCAAGGGCCTAGGGACTCTGCTTCCTGCCCTGTGCCCAGGATCCGCGTCTCCAATCTTCTCCAGAGCCATCTCAGATCTGTCTCTCCTGCCCCTGACCCAATCCCTTTTCCTATGCCTGGTACCTCCCAGGCTCTCACGCTGTCTTGGGGCAGTGCTCTCTGGCCCTGCCACCCTGGGTCCTCCCAGCCCACCCTGACCCTCCACAGTTTACTCTGAGGCGTCTATGGGCTCCAGCTGGGTCAGGGCTGCTCCCCTCAATTGTGTCCCTCCTGCCATCCAGACATAGCAAATGGCCCCTCTCTGACACAGCAGCCCCTGTCATGTGGCACCAGGTTTGGAAAGCACAGGGTTGTGACTGCAGCACCGGGCAACAAGGAGACACAAGCGGGCTCCATCTGTCCCTGGTGTGAGGGCTGGGAAGGCGGGCCTGGCGGGGTGTAGGCTTCACGTGTGCCCCTTGCAGAAGGTGCTGTGGGCTTCACCAGATCCTCTGTGCCAGCGCCTTGCACTCAAGGGTTAGGGTTAGCAGAACAGCCCTGGCCTCTGAAGGAGTTCTGGGGTGCAGGGGCCATGACTGGGCATCTGTGGCCCCATGTGGTGTTGAGGTCAGAGCTCTTGTCACACCTGCTCAGGCTGCAGGAGAGGAGCTGTGTGGTCCTATTAGGCCTGGGAGGTGCACAGTGTGTTGTCACCAGCCAAGCAGGCTGGGGGTTGTGCCATGTTCTGGTGTCTAAGACTCCTGCAGGGGAGCAGCAACCCTCCCGGGAGGGTTCACTTAGGGCCCCAGCTCCCCAGGGACGCCACACATACTCTTGCAGGGTCACGCAGGATCATGGCACCCTGGGACTCCCTCCACACTCTCCTTCCCTTAGTAAAAGGGGCTCATGCACCTGTTCACAGGCTGGACTCACCACCTCTTTCCCCCAGCAGTGTCACTCTCTGGCACCTCCCCCAGCCCTCCGCACACTGGATGGCCATACTCAGCGGTCAGGACCCTATAAAATACACCTTTTTCCAAGGCAGGGCCAGGCTGACCCTGGGGGCCTCACCCGTTCCCAATCCTCACTGGCGGTTTGCTCTTTGGTCATGTGGGGCGAGCCTCTCGTGAAGCTGTGCTTGGTGCCCTGTAGCAGGAGCAGCATGGCTCTCGAGCCCTCGCCCTGCAGTGGGGACAGGACAGGACACACTGTTGCAGCTGGAGGGAGGCACCGTGGCAGGCTGTGGGCTGCGTGGGGCACGGGCGTGGTGTGCACGGGTCCTGGGCATGGTGTGCTTGCTGGACGAGGGACGTCCTGGACACGGGGGCCAGACCATTACATGGATATCCCGGAACTGGGGGCAGGCTCTCCAGGGTTTCTCCATTTTCTCCATGAAATTTTGAAATTCTTTTCCTGGAATGGCCATCTGAGCTGTCATTGTACAAGGTCTGTCACATTCTACATCATAGCCTACATGCTCTCACTTATGAGATTAAGCTCTGCCTGCTTTGCTGTGGGTGAGTGAGGTGACAGCAAGGTCCAAGCCCTTGGCCAAGTTAGGAAAATGTGCCCTGGTCTGTTGTAGATTCTTGGTGACGTAATACACATTTTGTGACTGTCCCAGGCTCCCTAGCCTATGCCTGGGCATGAGCCTTGAAGCATGCAGGTTTGAGCCAGGTGACATAGGCAGGAGAAATCCTTCTCTGGGGAACAAATGCTCCACTTCCCCAGGAGGAGCAGGAGCCATGCTGTCCCTGGCATGTCTGTCTTTGCCTTCCCAGCTATGCCTGGTGTGGATGGGGCTTCTCTGGCTCTGAGCACAAAAAGGACAGGAGCTCGGCTGCTGAGTGGGACGTCTGTGTGCTTGTTGGGGGTGGGGAGAGCGTGGAGGGGTCAGCCGTGTGGGAAGAGCAGCTCGGGAACAAAACCAGGTCTTGCTGCCTCACCCTGCTCACCTCCCTGTGCAGCAGTGGTTCCAGATCCCCATGCACGCATTGACTTCTGCACCACGAATGAGGAGCAGGGGCACTGTGTGTCATGGGGGTGGGGGGTTCTGCGTCCCAGGACCCCATGGTTGGCTGTCAGTTCTCCAAGCCATACCTCTTGCCCTTAGGGCAGCTGTTCTCTCTTGTCACGGCAGAGGTGACTGCTCCATTTAGACCTTCACTGATGGGCTTTGGCCTGCCCTAATCATGGGATGCATTGCCAGGTTCCCAGGGTCTTCCTGTTATCTGTCAGGTGTGCCCGAGTCCTGACACTGCTGTCTCAGAAGGTGCAGGAGCCAGCAGGGTTCCCACCAGCTCTCAGGTCCCTGAACATCGCCACAGGCTGCTTTGCCAGGCTGCGCAGGACACCTGGGGACAGCACAGCACCATCCTCTGGACTGCGGACTAAGTGGACAGAGTCACGTCTGGAGGTGTGCGTTGAAGGGACCGGGCCCTGTGTCTGAAGTGTGACCGACAGGACAGGGCCCATGTTTGAGGTGTGACCAGGGTGATGGGGCCTTGCATCTGAGGCATGAGTGAGAGTATACGTCTCCTGCGTGAGGAGTGGTGGGTAGGAGACATGCACTGTTCCCCGGGCTATGGACTGAGTCAGGAGGGTCCTGCATTGCAGGCTGAGATGAGATACCTTGCTGGTGTCAGAGACACGACGTGAACACCATAGCCTCCTGAGCGTGTGTCAGGCCCTTCTTGTAAGTGGGGTGATAGGAGTTTGATGATGGGAGATTAGGCCTGGTGGGTGCTGTAAGTCATGGGTGTGACACCAGGCGCTGCTGTCAGGCTCCACTGTGAGTCCCCAACAATGCCCTCACACCAGTCCAGCACCTGCCACGTGCTGTCTCCTAGGCTGTGGCTCACAGCTGCTGAGTATGGGAGGACCTGAATCTCACCCAGGGTTTCATCATGGTGGCGCCTGCCTGGAACATGCATGTCCTGCCTGTTTCCTGCATTAAGGTCTCACCTTGTTCCAGGCATAAAGCTCCTATGTGTCAGGTGACACACATGCTGAATTTCCAGCCCTGGTTGAGTTGGTTTCCCTCCTGCTACCCTCTGAGGATGCCGGGTGTCCACTGTGGCTCAGGCATCCTCTGGGTCTTCCCCCTGGAGCAGCCTTGACCCTGCAGGCCTTGGCCTGCAACTTCTCCCCTACAGCTCAGGCCACAGGGCCTGGTGTGGTCTGGAGCTGCCACTGCAGGCTGGACTGTGGTTCCTCTTACCCCGGCTGAGCCTACCATGCTGTCTCAGTGGCTGCCTCTGAGCCACATGTAGCCTGGGGCAGCTGTTTCTTGTACCAGTGGCTCTGTTGAGCCCTGCGTCTCTGCACAGCTGAGGATGGTGACAGAATCTCAGTAGGTCTCCAGCCAGGCCCAGAGACACTCCAGCTAGTGACCGATTTTCACTGGGCATTTTAAATAGTTGGAGGAGTCATTTCCACTTGGGGAGTTAAAACGCAGCTGTTTGTGTAAAGACAGTTTTCCTGCCCATCACTGATGGCCGTCAGCAGGTGCTCACTGGGGTCACTGAGGCCGGCATCCTGTGCCTTGTGTCTCTCTGGGAGTGGTGGCAGAAGGTCCCATGGCTCAGAGGCAACATCTGCGGTGTGGGCTTGGTTCTGAGTGGTCACTGCCATGCCTCATCCTGCAAGAACAGGACAGCAAGGCCAAGACGTGTCTGTGAGGGCTACCCAGTATGGGGTGTGAGGTGCCATCCCCTTCTCCAGGAGGTGCCCAGTGGGACAGTGGGTGCCAGCAGGGGACATCAGAGGGCAGCAGTAGCCTCACAGTGAAGCCCTGAGCCTAGTGATTCTGCCTGCCCCCGCCATGGCCCTGTGCTGAGTGAGCCCCCCATCCATGACCCTGTGCTGAGGGACCCTGCCCCCATCCACTGCTCTGTGCTGAGTGACCCCCCCTGTTCACGACCCTATACTGAGCGACCCTCTTGTCCATGGCCCTGTACTGAGTCACCCCCCATCCATGACCCTGTGCTGAGTGCCCCCCCCAGTTCACGACCCTATCCTGAGGGACCCCTCCTATCCATGACTCTGTGCTGAGTGACCCACCTGTTCACGACCCTGTACTGAGTGACACCCCCCATCCACAGCCCTGTGCTGAGGGAGTCCCTCCCATTCACGACCCTGTGCTGAGGGACCCCTCCTGTCCATGACTCTGTACTGAGTAACCCCCCTGTTCATGACCCTGTACTGAGTGACTCCCCCGTCCATGACCCTGCACTGAGGGATGCCCCCTCGGGTCCACGGCTCTGTGCTGAGTGACCCCCCCATCCACGGCCCTGTGCTGAGTGACTCCCCCCCCAACCATGGCCCTGTGCTGAGTGATCCCTGTCTTTGGCCCTGCACTGACTGACCCCCTCTATCCATGACCTTACGCTGGGTGATGCCCCTGTCCATGACCCTGCACTGAACAAACTGCCCTTCATGGTCCTGTGCTGAGTGACCACTACATCCACAGACCTCCACTGAGTGATATCCTTCTCTGTCTACAGCCGTGTGCCCAGTGACCCTACCCCCACTTGCATGGCCCTATGCTAGTAAACTTCCGTCCATGGTCCTGTGCTATCTTATGCCCGTGAGTGTCTCAGGGTGGCTTGTCCACAGCACTCAGAGCAGGTCCCTGTTGGACTCTCAGCTCTTGGGTGCTCAGCTGCCCTCATCCAAAGCAAGTACCTGGGGGAGGAGGCCCTGTGGCACAGACCAGCATCCAGTGCAGGAGCTGCTCACAAGGTGGAGTGGCCTCCATGTGGGGGTGACATCCCTGTAGTCCCACATGTTGGGTCTTGTCCAGAGATTGCCTAGCGCTCTCTGCATTCACATCTGACTCTGGATAACCCCCTCCCTGCCCGTTGCGTGTCTGTGTGGGGATCTGCTTCGTGGCTTGGGTTCTGACGGGTTCTGGTGTTTCCTCCCTCAGGTTCAGACGAAGAAGGAGGAGCCCCTGCCCCCTGCCTCAAGTCAAAGCATTCCGACCTTCCACTTTCCCCGAGGACGCCCGCAGAACACGTTGAACATCGATGCTGTCATCACCAAGATCGAGCGGACGTTTGCCCAGTTCCCCCATGAGAGGGCCACCATGGAGAACATGGGCCTTGTGGCCAAGGTGGGTGCCGAACACAGCCAGCACCCCCCACAGAGGGGCCACTACGTCACACCTATGAACGTGGTATACCTGTGAATGTGGCACGTGTTTGTCCCGTGGAGGTGATTGTGCTTAGAGATCAATTCCCTCATACTTTACTCCTTGAACATTGGAAACACACATTGGACTTAGAATTAGTCCCTGTTCTGGGGTGGTAAAACGCTGGGACTCTCCTGGGGTCGTCCCTGAGTGAGCAGGCAGTGATGCTGCCTGTGTTCCTCCCCAAGCAAGTGTGCGGCAATGCTGTGGCTTCTCTTAGGGCACAGGCCTTGCTCTCATCTTTCCGACTGATTGGCCCTGGTCCAGGGCTGTCTCTCCTGAGCTGGTGTTTCCATGCTCTTGAGAGTGCCTGCCTCTGAGCAAAGTTCCCACTGCGGAAGCAGTTCAGGTTACAGGCTTTCCTTCAGGGCTAGTGGGTTTGTGTCACGTTTCGAAAATCATTGCCACTACAAAGCCAGGCACCTGTGCCCTTGGGTTTTCCTCTACAAATTTCACCTACTTTGCCTTTGACATTTAGGGCTAGGATCTGTCTGCATACTATTTGTGTACAGTGTGATGGGGTCTGTACAGGGACACCATGAAGTGGTCAGTGTGGGGCATGTGGGCCCCACCATGAGGGGCAGTGGGCATTTATACAGTGTGACAGGGTCTGCACGTGCACGCTGTGACATCCATTTGGCCCGTGCACACTATGAGGGGGCCTGCACATGTGCACCATGAGGTCCAGTGGGCATGAGCACAGTGTGGAGGCGTTTGCATGTGGAAGTTCCTAGTGCTGTCACTGAGCAGCCTGTGTCTTCCTGCTGAATTCCAGTCTGGTCCTGGCCTGACCTGCCGACTCCCCTGTGGGTCTGCTTCTGAACGCTCTTTCTCCCTGGGCTGGTTGTCATCCTTACCTAATACACAGTCTTTCCCACTGTGTCTTTGTAGGGAGTCCTGAAGTCCAGAAGTAAGAATTATATCCAGCAATGTTGTTTCTCCTGCAAACTACTTTGCATTTCCTACTAAGTTTTAAAATAAGCTTGTCAGTTTCTACCTGAAATCCCCCAAACAAGCCCAGAAACCCCATTGGATGTTGATTGGCACCGTGTAGAATCTGTGTGTCATTTGGGAGAACAGCTGATGTTTTACAACCTGAGTCTGCAAACTTGGGAGTGGCGTAGGTCGCGTTGTTTGGGGTCACCTTTCATTTCTCCCAGCACGTTTTTGTCGTTTCCTCTGTAGGGATCTTCTGGGTCCTTTGTCAGATTTCCTCATAGGTTGATTTTTTTAATGTTCTTAATAAATGGTGCCATCAAAAATTTTATTTCCCAATTGTTTATTAGCAGAATATTAAAATATATTTGATTTTTGTTTATTGTCTTTGGACATTCGTTCTAGTACTTTGTGAACGTTTTGGGCTTTCTGTTCCTTGTGTCATGTTGTGAGTTGCGACCATCCTGCCTCTTCTTCCTCATCTTACTATATCTTCCTCTCCTGTCACTCCTGCGGGACCCCCAGCCCAGCCTTGATAGGGACATCTACTTCATGTCCCAGCACAGGGAGGAAGCATTGGTGCAGCATCGTTGCATCTGATGGTAACTGTGGACATCTGCAGTTACCTGTGTCTCAGCCCATTAGTGCTGCTATAACAACACACAGTACTATGAACTGGGTCACTCACAAACAACTGGCATTTGTTGCTCACAGTCCTGGAGGCTGGAGTCCAAGATCCTGGCGTGGCAGATGCTGTGAGTGGAGGGGACTCACCCCTTGTTTCATAGACGGCACCTTCTCCCTGTGTCCTCACATGGTGGAAGGGACAAGGGAGCTCCCCGGGGTCCCTTTTATAAGGACACTGAAGCTTATAAATCACATTTATTGCTCACAGTTCTGGAGGCTGAAGATCCTGGCGTGGCAGATGCTGTGAGTGGTGGGGACTCAGCTCCTGGTTCCTAAATGGCACCTTCTCTCTGTGTCCTCATATGGTGGAGCGGGGGGCGAAGGGCCCTCTGTGGTCCTTTTATAAGGACACTGATCCCATCCATGAGGCTCCACTCCCAGGCCCTCACCACCTCCTAACCCAGCGGTTCTCAACCTGTGGGTCACAACTCAAGGAACTGTATTAAAAGGGTCGCAGCATTAGGAAGGTTGAGAACCACTGTCCTAACCCATCACCTTGGAGGTGAGGATTCAGCATTCAGTTCGTAGCATCGTCGGTTAGAATAAGAGTGTCACCTTTTATTCTTGGTTTCCTGGTCTGTCTTTTTATTAACTGTAGTCATTTTGAAGATGCTGCTGAGTGTAGTACACTATAGTGTGTTCTGTGGGGGAGTTTCAAAGTAACTATATAGTAACTAACCTTGACGCTTAGAACTGGGGAATGGTGCCCTCATGACAAAAATCGGGCAGTAACCTTTATTTTTGTTCTCTATAAGAGTGTGTGTGATTTATTCCCTAAATAATATTAGGTAGAATTCACTGGTGAAGGCTCCTAGGTCTGGAATTTCTAATTACGGATTTCTTGAAGAGATACGGGACTGTTTGGATTTTCTGTTTTAGTTAGTTTTTAGTTAGAAGTGTTAATCAAGGAATTTCTCTTTTAGCATAGTTGTCTAGTTAGCGAGATAAAGTTATACACCTGTGTCTGCTTTCTGGTGTTTTCGTGCTCTGTAGTACCAAAGCTGATGTTGGCAATTGGTGTTTTGTTTTGTTCTTGAAGTTTTGCTTAATGTTCTTTTTTTTTTTTTAATTTCAAATCACCAAGTTTAAGTTTATTTTCTCTGTTGAGCCTTAGCTTTCTTTTTCTTTCCTTCCTCCCCTGTACTGTTCACCTTCTTTTCTAATACAGGTGTTCAAAGCTGTGAACCTGCTGTGAGTCAATTCCTTAGCTGGGTCCCTTGAGTTTGGATGTGTGATGTTCGTTACTGTTACACTCAGGAATGTTCTGGCAGTTACTGTCTCCTTAGTGGGTTGCTAGAAGGCGTGGACACTGGGAACTGTGCTTGCCTGTGGTTATGGTGCGAACTCACTGTGTCTGCGCTCGGGAGGGCCGCATGCTTAGTCCTCCTGAGCTCCCGCGGGGGCTGCAACGAGTGGATGCCTGCGTGGCATGAACTTTGTGTCTTCAGGCACTCTTGAGGCAGTGTCCACGGTGCTGAGTGGGAAGCTCGCAGTTGGCAGCTGGAGCCCTGGGGGTGTCCAGGTCCCTCACGCGCATTTCTGCCCTCTGTCCTGCAGGCCTGCAGGTGCCCAGGTCCCTCACACCCGCCTCTGCCCAGTTTCCTCTCATCCACTCCTGCCCTCTGTCCTGCAGGCCTGCGGGTGCCTGGGTCCCTCACGCGCACCCCTGCCTCTGTGCTGCAGGCCTGCGGCTGCCCGCTATATTGGAAGGCACCACTCTTCTGCGGCGCTGGTGGGGAGCGCACAGGCTCTGTGTCTGTTCACAAGTTCGTTGCCATGTGGAGAAAGTGAGTCTGGGAGCCAGGCCAGGGAAGTGGGAGTGGGAGGTCCCCGGTCCTCATGGCACTGAGGGCTGCCTGTCCAGGGCTCACCTGTGCAGCCACCACATGGGAGAGAACACAAGCACTGCAGGTACATCCCTGCTGAGCTGTCAGTGTGCTCACCGGCCCTGCTGCGCAGGCCTGTCCCTGCATACCCACATCAGGGCGGGGCCACGTAGACACCCGTGCGGGGAGCACCAAATTCTCCATGTCATTCCAGAATCCTCCAGAACTGTCATGACGATGCAGCCAAGTTCACCCATTTGCTTATGAACCCTGGTTGCAACTACCTGGTGCAGGAGGACTTTGTTCCCTTCTTGCAGGTGAGGCTGTGTCCACACCACACACCCCCTCCTCACAGGTGGGGTTGAGTCCACACCACACAACCCCCTCCTCCTCATGGGTGAGACCTGCATCTCCTTCCCCGGGTGGCCCCACCGGTCACTGTGAGGTCTCACAGAGCAGAGCCTGCCTTCCCCTGGTAACTACAGGCCTTGCCTGACCATGTGAGCACAGAGTCTACCCCTAGATCTCTGTATCCTCTGCCCACAGGATGTGGTAAACACCCACCCAGGCCTGTCCTTCCTGAAGGAGGCATCCGAGTTCCACTCTCGCTACATCACCACGGTGAGTGCCCCAAGCTCCCCACATGCAGCAGCTTTGAAAGGGGTACTCTGTCTTGATCTTGGCTTTGTGCCCCAGCTGTCCCTGTCCTTGTCCTATCTCTGCACCCCATCTGGCCCATCACTGCAGAGCTCCCACTGTCCCATCTCTGCAAAGCCCCCGCTCTGCGCCCCACTGTCTTGTCACTGCAGAGTCCCCTCTTAGCGCCTCAGCTGTCCCAACACTGCAGAGCCGGGCCCACAGGTTCCATGGGACTCCCAGACCGTGTGCTCCTGGTCTGTGAGTGGAGGTGTTCTCATTTCCTATGTTGTGGGGCTTTGGTGAGTGCTAAGTGCGAAGGGGTCATCTCTTTGGGATCTGTGAGGCAGGAGCCCTATGGGGGTCAACAGTCCTTGTGGACCCATGTCAGGTGCTCAGACCAGCAGGCAGGTCGGGCAGGTGACGTCTGACAGGCGCAGTGTGCGGCTCTGCCCCTAAGTTATGAGGGACTGGCTTTTGGTTGCTCACAGAGAAGACCCCTTACCTTCATGAGGACACATTCACTCACCCTGTTGGCAGGTCTTCTTGCCACATCTGTGTGTGGTGTGGACAGCACAGGCCCGGCCCTGCCTCTGGTGGGCACTGTGTCAAGACAGACTGCTCCGCCCAGTGACTCGCAGGGATCCTGCTGGGGGCCTTCTGCAAAGTCTAGGCCCAGTTTGAGGCCCTGCCACATTAGCGGGCGCCGAGTTAGGACCACAAAGGCCGTGCAGGTGATCCCTCTTAGTGGTTGCATCTCTGGGTCAGAGGCTTAATTCATAGACCAGAGGCTCATGCTCAGCCCTCACTGTGGCCTGAGGTTTCTGGAGCCATCAGTGGTTTGTTGGCAGACGGCCCACTGCAGCCCTGAGGCCAGGCCTCCATCCAATCCACAGGTGGCTGCCCTGTAACTCCAGCCCCCCGCCCACTGTGAGGGGTGGGCGTCCTTTGTTGGCACAGGGGTCCTGCAGTGGGGGGCCCCTTCTACCCACCCCCCCATCTACCCCGCAGCTACTTACACAGCCCTCCTGCAGGTCATCCAGAGAATCTTCTACACCGTCAACAGGTCCTGGTCAGGGAGAATTACTTGCGCTGAGCTCCGGAGGAGCAGCTTTCTGCAGGTGGGTGAGCAGGGGCGGGGTGCAGACAGGGGGCATGCAGGGGCAGGTAGGTGAGCAGAGCGGGGTGGGGGCAGGCCTGCTGCAGGCTGTCCCACCACAGAGGCTGTTTATGGCACTGCCTTTGGGTCTTGTTGGCAGAATGTGGCGCTCCTGGAGGAGGAAGCGGACATCAATCAACTGACTGAGTACTTCTCCTACGAGCACTTCTATGTCATCTACTGCAAGTTTTGGGAGCTGGACACAGACCACGACCTGCTTATTGACGCACAGGACCTAGCCCGACACAACGACCATGGTGAGTGTATGGGATGGCGTGAGCATGAGGCAGGGTGAGCACGGGGCAGGGGAGAGCATGTGGCCTTCACAGTGTTCCTATCCCAGCCTCTTCTCCCCATCCCACCCCATTTTTGTGTCCGGGCACTGTGTGTGCGTGGACAAGGAAGTCATTCTAAGAGGCGATAGCAAGGCAGGCCAAGGGCCTGAGACCGCTGGTCTGAGATCTGGCAGGGCTAGGGGATGGGCTCCTGCTCAGAGCTTTGGAACCCAGAGTAGCCTCATGCAGTCCGGCATCTCATCTCCGCACATCCCCAGCTTTTAAACACAGTCCCCAGTGGGCATTTGTCCCAACCTTAGGCTGTGGGGACTTTCCCCTCCTGAGAAGGGGTCCTGAACGCATGGTGGTTTCCTACAGCTCAAACACTCATAAACTGAACATTTACAACTATTTTGTGGAACAGGCTACTGCCTCCCTTTATGAGAAACCCAATGTCAAGGTGCATGAAACCAACTAAGCTGTAAATGTGTGTGTGAATTTGTGGCTTTCTTTTTTTTTTTTTTTTTTTTTTTTCTTTTTTGGTTGCAGTTGTCATTGTTTTTAAGCAGACCCGGGCCGGGCTCGAACCCACCACCTATGGTGTATGTGGCCGGCGCCCTACTTACTGAGCTACGGGCACTGAGCCGAATTTGTGGCTTTCTAAAGGATTCACCTTAATCTGCATTTTTTGCTATTGTGAGGAGACCACTGCCCTGGGCCAACTGGGATTGCCTGGAACTGGGACCACAGCCCCAGTGAAGCCCCCAGCCTGGCGCCACCTTCATGTCCCCTCGAGCCTCTGTAGAGTCCCCTCCTGGTATCACATCGGGTCCACTCATGGGGCTGTTTGTCACAGAGTATGACATGTCCCCCAGACACTAGTAAACGTGGGCACCAGTCTTGGTCACCAAGACAGGACTAGCCACAGTCAGAGGCCTCTGGAACAATCCACCTCACTTGTCTGTGAAGGGGCTTTGATGCACTGCTCCCACCATGGGCCACTTTTCTTTTCTTTCTGAGAAACTAGCAGGGCTTCCCAGAGTGCGTGACAGCAGGGTCATTCTTGTGACACTAAGACAAGGGGTGCTGTGGCACAGCAGGCCCTGTGGCATGCAGCTCCCGTGATGCGTGCACCACATTCTCGTTCCCAAGTGCTACTAGACTAGGGAGGCCTTGGTCAGCTCTCCTGGCTCCATGGGGCTCCCAGAGCTGACAAGTACAAACGGGGGTTTCAGCAGCAGAGAACATCCCCTTACCAGCTCTGGGGCCCAGGAGTCAGAGGTGCAGGTCTCAGGGCCGCATTCCACTGGCCCCAGGGGAGGCTTCTTCCTGCCCCTCCCAGCTCCTGGGGACTCCAGGCGTCCCTGGGCTTGTGGCCACATCACTCCAGTGTCTGTCTGCGTCTCCACTGACTTCTCCTCTGTGTCTCCTATGCTGTCTTTTAGGAGAATACCTAGGTTTAAGCCCCTCCTGGGTAATCTACAGTAATGTCATTTCAGGATCCTAATTACATTTGGCAAGGTCCTATTTCCAAATGAGGTTCTGTTCTCAGGTACCAGGGTCAGGATGTGGACACAGCTTTTGTGGGGAGCACAGTTTAGCCCATAACCTCATCTTGTCATTTCACATCAGGGAGGCTCTGGTGAAGGCAGGATGGATTTGGGGATGGGGAGAGAGACCTTTCAAGTTCACGTGCCCATCTCATGGGTATAGTGTTTACTATGAGCTGAATTGGGACCCTGCATAATGCCCAATGGGAAGCCCTAACCCCAGGACCCAAGACTGCAGCAATGTCTGGAGACAGGTCTTTACATAGGTGATTAAGGTAAGATGCGTCACTAGGTTGGGCCCTGATTTAACAAGACTGGTATCCCCATAAGAAGAGCAGATCAGGATCCAGACACACAAAGTGGGACAACCATATGAAGACACAGGGAAAAGATGGCGTCTACACACCAAGGAGAGGGGACTTAAGAAGGACCAGCCTGAGACACCTGGATCTCAGACTTCAGCCTCCAGGGCATAGAGGATGAATGAATCCCTGAGGTTTTAAACTCCATGCTGTGCCCTTCCTCACGGGAGACCATGCTGTCCACTCTCACGGGTTTCAGTAAGGTCCTGGTTGGAAGGCACTGGTTTCTGTAGTGGTGGTTGGGGTGACAACAGGTGGCCCTGAGAGCCGTGCTTGTTCGGCTCCCCACAGATCTGTCTGGGCCTGTCAGTTTCAGTGGGGTCTGATCTGGGTCCGGCTCCACCTGGGAACAAGCAGTGAGTACACAGGCCTCACACGGTGCCTGTCCGGGGCCTTCCTAGCCATGGCCTCTGCTTTCGTCAGGCCTCTGCTTTCGTCAGCCCCCTACAGGGCTCTGCTCTGAGGGGCACAGTGGGCCACCATGCCACCGCTCACAGCCCCTTCTTCTCTGCAGCCATCTCCTCCAGGATGGTCGACAGGATCTTCTCTGGAGCGGTGACCCGGTATGTGTGGCCAGGGCTGTCCAGTTACCTCCTACTTTCAGAGACAACCCCAAGAGAGAAGTCTGGGTTCTCTCTGCCATGAGCTTGCCCTATTGTGACAGTGACAACTGTCACGGGAGGTCCTGAGCGAGGGGACACACACCCTTGTTGCAGAGGTCCCTACTGAGGAGACGGCACAGGCCCTGTTGGTGTGCCTGCCAGGTGCTGGGCTTCAGAGTAACCCCGGGGAGGGCGGCTGCTCCTGAGCCTGCGGGGCCTGGGGCCTCCTCACTGGACACACAGCCCTCAGGCCCCTCCCATGAGGACGAGGACCTAACCCAATACTGCTCTGGCCCAGGTGCTATGGGCAAGGTGGGCAGGGGCCCCCTGTGCCCTCTCCCTGATGGACGTCTTTGTGTCTCTCTTCTGGCCCTGACCCCAGAGGTAGAAAAGTTCAGAAAGAAGGAAAAATAAGCTACGCTGATTTCGTCTGGTTTCTGATCTCTGAAGAAGACAAGAAAACTCCAACTAGGTGGGTATTCAGTAGAAGAGTCAGAGCTGTGTCCCCAACAGCTACCCCATGTTGGCGGGCTCGAAGGACTTAACCCTGGCAGGTCCCTGTGCAGTGGGTCCCCTTGGGGGCAGGTGTCCCGGCTTGCGGCTGACCACGGCTCATGTGGCTGCAGCATTGAGTACTGGTTCCGCTGCATGGACCTGGACGGGGACGGGGCGCTGTCCATGTTCGAGCTCGAGTACTTCTACGAGGAGCAGTGCCGCAGGCTGGACAGCATGGCCATTGAGGCCCTGCCCTTCGAGGACTGCCTCTGCCAGATGCTGGACCTGGTGCAGCCGCAGAGTGAAGGTAGCAGCCCAGGGAGGGGGCAGCGCCATGTGAGGGGACATCCTGCGTGAGGGAACACAGCAGTGCAAGGATGACATCCTAGCGTGAGGGGATGCATAGGTAGGGCTGTCCATGTCTTCCCGTGGTGACAGCTGCATCATCTGTGATGACCTCTGGTGTCACTGAGGATGGAAGCCAAGGGCAGGAAGCACTTGTCCTCACAGTGGGGAGCACTATGGTGACAGCATGAAGTTCAGGGACTGTCACTGTATTTGTGTTGACCCAGCACAGGCCTCCCTAGCCCCATCTGTTCCCTGGGTCCTTCTCAAGTCAGAGGGATGGGGGGAACTGCCCCTAAACTCATTCTCCACAGGACGGGGGATACTTCCTGTAAACTCTGTCCTCCCAGGGGACACTCTCCCAAAACACTCCCCATGGGGGATGAGGGACACTGTCCCTATCTGCCACCTGTTTTGTGCTATGTATTTTAGAATCCAGGTCTTGGGGGGAGGTGGTTATTCTTGTTCTGAGACAGAGGGCACAGGCCCCTTTGCTCCATAACTGGAGTTTTCTTCTGCTGCGCATTATGCCCTGGGCTGCGCGTGGCCCTGGGGGCCGTGAGCAGGTCCCTGTCATTTCAGGTCCAGGGACGCCCCCTGGTGGCCTGTGGCACCATCCAGTCCCGGCTGGCTCCCACGCCCTCAGCCCTACGTCCCTCTGTGTGATGCCTCCCACGGTCTTGTGTGACCTCTACATAGAAGTCGGGCTGTATGGAGCATGCAGCGTCCTGCTGCACCCTTCACCGACTGCCACCACCCACAGCAGCTCCCAGGGGCAGACTCTCACGGTCATCCCATCTCTGACACAGACCACCCCTCCCACCCCCACAGGGAAGATCACACTGAGTGACCTGAAGCGCTGTAGACTCGCCCACGTCTTCTTCGACACCTTCTTCAACGTTGAGAAGTACCTGGATCACGAGCAGAGAGAGCAGGGCTCCCTGCTCAGGGTGAGTGCATCGGGGATGCAGCCCGCCTGGGCCATGCCGCCTGGGCCATGCCACGTAACAGTGAATGTGTCTTCCAGGAGAGTGACAGTGATGGCCCAGAGCTCTCAGACTGGGAGAAGTATGCCGCTGAGGAGTACGACATCCTGGTGGCCGAGGAGGCCGCAGGGGAGCCGTGGGAGGACGGGTGAGTGTAGCATGTCTGGATGTGGGCAGGAACGTGGTGGGAGGGGGCAGGAACACGAGGCTGTGCGGGGCAGGAACGGGAGGATGTGGGGACAGCCAGGAGGGGCCGCATGGCCAGGGTTCTCACACTGTCAGCACATGGCATCACATGGAAAGCATAGCTCAGTGGCCTGACCTGAGGAGCTCTGTCCTCCATGGCATTTGGTGATTCTGAGGGTGAGTTTTTATACAGCTGGCAAAGGGGAGACAGAGGCAGCTACATTTGTGAGCAAGTAATATCCATGGCACATGGATGACACATGCCAAGGCAGACACAGGTTGGGGACGGATCATGGCTCCTGTCACGGGCCCTACTTAAGCATGTGGCCTCTGAGACCACATGAGACTGCAGAAGCTGTCCTGGGTGTTTCTCACCGTGTCTAATCTCTCCTGAGCTTAAGCTCCTTGGGCAGCTGTGCAACTAACTCACACTCGCGGTTGGTGGCAGATCCTTCAGTCTCCTTGTGGCTCTCAGAGACATTTCTTCATTCTCATGAAGTGTTACTCACCAGTTTGCTGTTTTCCAAGCTGTGCTTTTGGTGTCAGAGCTAAGAAAAATAGTTGCCAAACCCACAGCCACAAGGTCTCCTGTATGAGTTTGTTCCACATTCAGGTTCTGTGGCCCATCTGAGCCACTCTCTGTTGGGCGGAATGCGCACTCACTCCTCTGCATGCAGACACTCAGCCATCCTACGAAATGCATGGCATCTTTATAGAAAGTTATTGCCCGTGTGAGTGTGTATGTGTGTTTGTGTGTGTTCCTCCTGAATTTTACTCTGTCCTACTGATGTCCATGTCTGACCGTGTGGCATTGTGGCCTGTGGCTTTATTCATGAGTCCTGGTGTCACATGCCAGGAGCCTTCAGTGTCTTTACCAGCAGAGCTGTCTGGGCCCCTCAAGCTGCTTTGTTGTCCTGTGTGTATTGTAGACTCAGCACAATACCTTCTCCATAGTCCTGTGGGGACAAGTGTTGGGCACAGAGCAGGTGGTGAGCACTGCCACTGGGACCAGGTGGGCCCTGTCTGGGCCACTGGTCGGAGTCTGTCCTTTACCAGCGAGCAGTATCCAGAATTGTGGTGGAATGGTCAGGTTTCCCATGCACTTTAAAAATTTTTATTATTATTTTTAGAGTCAGCATCTCAACTCTGTCCCCCAGGCTGGAGTGCAGTGGCTCAATTACAGCTGACTGCAGCCTCTAGCACCTGGGTTCAAGTGATCCTCCTGCCTCAGCCTCCCAAGTAGCCGGGACTACAGCCCCCCAGCAACATGCCTGGCTAGTTCTATTTTTTACTTTTTTATTTAGGGGTAGGGTCTTGCTGTGTTGCCCAGGCTCGTGTCCAACTCCTGATCACTCTCCATCAAAGTGCTAGGATTATGGGTGAGAGCCACCATGCCTGCCCAGTGGTTTTTTTTCCCCCCACATTGTGTTAACTGTTGTGGTTTCTTTGCCTTTATGTGTGAACTTAACAGCAGGCTTATTTCTACAAAACATTCTGTAGAAATGTTGAGATTTCAATGAACACACCGACTGATGTGGTGGCCTGCTGACATCCCGTCAGTGTCAAATGCCTGGCCCACTCCAACTTCTCCCATGGGCATTTCTATGTATAGATTTTATGTGAATTTTGTGAGAGTTCTCTGAGTATTTCATAGTTTTTTCATGTTGCAAAAGGTGCATTTCACACTTTGGTTTCCAGTTGCTCACACGTGGTACACTTTCTAGCTCTGAAAGGTCTTCCAGGTTCTCACTGCCTGAACGGGTCTGTCTTACTCTGTCTCAGCGTTCCATGTGCATTTCATCTGTCATGTGCTACGCTGCCTGGGACCTCCTGGGTGCTGGGTGGGTGTGAGAGCAGAGGGTCCTTCCTCCCTGGCCTCAGGAAAGTGTCCTGACAACTCTCATGCTATCCGCTGACCACATCTGCCTGCTGAGGGAGGCCCGCCCTATTCTGTTTGCTGAGGTGTGTCATGTCCCCCTTGTCACGTGTCACCCTTATGTGTAATCCGGATCCTCTCGCAGAGATCACCTGTGGCTTCCCCTGTGGTCTAGTTGGCTCCAGCCACACAGCAGAGGGGCAGAGGCCTTCCCCATGGTTTCTGGAAGGGTGTGTGTGGAAGATGTCATTTCTTCCCCAGCATTGGGTGAGACTCACCAGGGACTCCCATGGGCCTGGAGTTTTCCTTTGTGTTCTTTGCCCGCGCCAAGCATATGACCCAGCACACATCAGCGCTGCTGAGCTTGGCACACACGTGTGTCCCTGGACCCCTCGCCATGTGGACATGACCAAACACCTGCCAGCCACATCTCCTCCCCCAAAACTAGAGGTCACCCAGTGTTTATTTGTATATTCTGTGTTCAGTGGTTTGCTGTGAAGCCATCTGGGGCTGCAGTTTTTCATAAGGTTTTTCACTAAAATTCACTGGCAGCCCCTGGGCGAGGCTCTGAGTGCGCTGTGTGTTCCAGAAACTGGGCAGCACCTCCCCGCCCAGTGTCCTCAGTTGTGGGTTGGACATTTGCAGAGTCCACAGGGTAACCACTGGTAACAATGCTGCCAGCGCTGGCTTCTCTGTGACCAGGGAGGCTTGGGGGCTGTGGGTCTTAACAACCTTTTCAGGGAACCTGGAGTGCCTGGTTCTCACATCACCTCTGTCCTTGCTCTGCGGCTTTCTGTGGTGATTGTCTTATGTGTCTGCACGTCACTCAACTCGGGGCACTTCCCAGTCATGCTGGACGCTCCTGCCTCCCACTGGGCAGCGTCTGAGCCCCACACGCTGCCCTCCCTGTTATCCCCAGACCCATCTGAGTGCAGTCCTACAACTCCAGCCCTTGTTGCCTCTGGGACTGTCCCCAACGTGTGTGTGTGTGTGGCAGCGGGGAGCCTGGCTTTGTGTGTGAGGGGCAAACAGGCTTGCCCCACACCACGTGCACTCCTTCTTCATAGTGGCCCAGGCCTGGGGACAGTGAGTGCTGGTGGCACTGGGGACCTTGGTGTCCTTGGGAGCAGCAACATCTCAGTGGGACAAGAACAAGGGCCCTGAGTGCTGGAGCTGTGTCTGTTCCCAGGAGAGACAGCAACATAGCATATAGGTGCCACTGAGCCCCACCTCACTGTCCTGTGGGTGGGTGTTCTGGTCAGAGCTGCAGAGGCGGCCTCAGCTCCCACTGTTAAGTCCTGGAGGAATTTGCCTGAGCACACACGTCCCCCCTTCGTCCTCCCTGTGCTGTCCTCTCCCCAGCCATGTGATGATTTTAGAACTCATGTGTGTTGAAGCACTGTTGTTCACCTTTGGGCAGATAGTGGTCACTGCCTGGTCCCCATCATAAGGTGCCCTGTGGTCTGGCCCAGGTTCCCAGGGAGGGCTCTACCTGCTCCACAGGGACTTTCCAGGTGCTTCTACAGTTTACGTCCTACTCACTGGGGTGTCTCCTGCTCAGGCCAGCACTGCTCCCCAGGACAAGGAGGAGGGCAGTGTCCCCCTGCCCAGCTGCCCCTGCCTGTGGCCATGTTCTAACCAACACACTCATTGCAGGTATGAGGCTGACCTCAGCCCTGTGGAGCAGAAGCTGAGTGCACTGCGGTCCCCTCTGGCCCAGAGGCCCTGCCTGGAGGCACCGGCAGCTCTGGGTGCCGTGGACCTGTATGAGCTTGCGTGTGGGGACGATGACCTGCAGGCACTGTGACACATGTGCAGTGGCTGCTGTGACACACTATGGCCTCTGCAAAAACAAAGCTGTTTCATTGTTGAACTGTCCTTTGTAGACAGTGAAATGCGTTCATCTGCAATGATAAATTTTTATTTATTCACGGAAGTGTGGCACACGTTCATTAAAGATGCGCTTTGCCACCTGCCAGTGGGACAGGAGCCCCCACAGAAGCTGTGGCCTCACCCATATGCAGGCATCATCCTTGGAATGGCCAGGGACTGGTACCCTCGGGACAGGGTCCGTGCTGCCCACAGTGTGGGTCCCACCCTGAAGTGGACACGTGAGTCCCTGGGGCCTGCAGAGCAGGGTGGGTCCTCCACGGCAGTTCTGTTTTTTGAATGTTTTCATGTGAAGGTGACTGACTTGCTGTGTGGAACGGTTTTAAAGCATTTTATGTGAACATGTTTGTATTTTTGAATAAAAAAATTTTCAGTCATGGGCTCTGTTCCTACAGTCACAGCCTCGGGCAGAGGAGCAAAGTCACCACGCTGTGTGCACTTGGGGCCATTTACAGGGCTGTCACCATCATCAGCACTGCCACCCCCAGGAACTGTGGCCACACTGTCCTGGGAGGGCCATGTACCTCCAAAGAGTGCCTGGCTCTGCCAAGCCCTCACCAGACCCAGCTGCTCCCTCCATAGTCCCCATGGGCATGTTGCAGGGGCCGGTCACAGTGATGATGCCCCAGAGTCAAGGCCCATCCCTCCTGGACAGGGGCTCCTGTGGGGAACGTGCCAGCTGCCATTGAAGTGAAACATGTGACCCCCTAGGCAAGGCACAGGTCTTTGTCCTCAGCCTTTGAGGCCTCTGACCCCAACCACCTGCCCACAGGTGGCTGTGTGGCACGAACATAGGGCCTGTCACCTCCAGAGCGACCTGTCTGTCCAGAGCCCACTGGCTCCACCCAACCATAGGTGCCACCAGGCATGAGTCAGGACATGGCTGTAAAAGAGGGACGTGTGGCCTGTGTCCTGGGCTGTGTATGCTTCAGCCACACTTGTGAGATGGGCAGTCTTGGACAGGACAGGCAGATACCTGGTGGATGTGGACAACACTTCCCAAGGCAAGGCAGCACCTGTTGAGTCCCGAGGTTGGGCTTGGAGGCAGGTCTGAGGCCCGCCAGGAACCTGACCTGGTGCCCACCCAGCAGCCTCTCTCACACACAGCCCTGCTGGGGCACATAGGCAGGAGGGTCCAGCCTCAGCTACTCCAGGGAAATGGCACTGGGGGTTGGTCCCCATAAGCCAGAGCCTGTGGGTGTCGGGAAGGAAGGGGCTCTTCCTGGCTGGGCTCTGGGGATGGGAGTGCTTAGCTCCTGTCAGGACCTGTAGCCCTGTATCAGCCACAGAAGAAGCTGCCACCTACAGTGGACAAGGCCAGGGGGTTAGGCAGCCCCTCCCTCATGTCCCCCATATTCCCCTGCCATCACCCCAGAGGTGCCCCGGCCCCACCATGCAGGTGTCTCACTGAAGGAGTCTGGTCTTCTGGATGTCCACCATTGAAGATGTCACTGTGAGGGAGTCCAAGACCCCTTCCCGCCCCTGCCACACAGATCTCAGCACCCACAACTCCATCTAGGGCCTGTACCTCCCCCCAAAGCCCACCTGCCAGGTGTACCTAGCCACCCAGACCACAGCAGGGTATCATCCTTCAAGGGGCCCTGGCCAGGCCTCAATGACAACGTCCATGCCCTGTCTGCAGCCCCACAGCCCAGGCAGGGCCCCCAGACCCACATGTCCCCACATGCACCAGCTTGCTAGTGGGACAGTCCAGGTCCAAGCCAGGGCCACCAACCCCACAGCCCCCTCTACAAATGACTGTCCAGGACTCCTAGGTATCCCCCAGGAAGCCCCTCCCCTTACCCATGGGCTGGTCCGTGTTAGACCCAGAGCACTAACTGAGTGTGCCAAGGCCAGGGCAGCCCCATCCTGGAAAGTGGCATGGTGACATTCTCTCACACAAAGGTCCTAACCACTTCCTACAGCCTCCGTGGTCCAGGCTGTCCTGAGCTGTCCCCTTGTGGGACTGGCAGGTCTCCAGGCAAGTGGGTGACACAGAGAAGACTGAAGGCTCCTGTAACTGCAGATGGACACTGGGTACCCCACCACCTTCCAGGAAGATGGCAGGTCTCAGGGCATCACTCACATGTGTGCACGGATGCTTCTGGGTGTTCCCAGGACTGTCCATAGCACCAGGTGACCAGGGCAGCTCTGAGGGTTCCAATGAGCGAGGTGAGCACTGTGGGATCCAGCATTTCTGGGGCCCAGGTCTCAAGGTGAGCTTGATACATTCTCAAGTTTCCAGGTGGCTGCAGCACGTGACAGGTCCCAGTGCATTCTGCCAACCACGAGTGACCCAGCAGGTTCTGCCAAGCCCCCTTACACCTGCTATGCGTTGTCAGGGCTCCCCATGACTTTAGAGGAGGTGCCCACACACTGAGTGGGAGACAAAGTGGGAGCTGGAGCCCTAGAGGGGACGGGATAGCCATAAGGACATGGAAGAATCACAGGTGGGAGATGGGGTGCCAGGGACCCTAGTGATGGCTGTGTGTATGGGAGTCCCTGTGAGCCCCAGGGCTGCTGCTTGCGGGACACAGGGACAACAGCTGGAGCTGTGGGCCTTGGTGCCCCAGCACTGACTGGGCCTCATCTGTAAAAGGCCCCTCCCTGATCCCTGCCAGAGCCCCAGCTAAGACCCAGCCCAAAGTACAGGCCCCAGCCTGCCCCCACTTTCTGGACCCCCAAGGGAGCTGGGCCACACCAGCCCACACCTTCCCACACACCAAGATTTTCAGGCTGTATTGCTGCTGGTGGGGATGTGTCCTGCCTGGACATTACATGCCAGTGGCCTGGGACACTTTAACTGTGACCGCAGGAGACAGGGTGCAGGCGTTCCTGTCTCCCAGACTGGCAGCTGGTGCTGTAGGGCCAGGTAGGGCCTGTCATAACCAAGGCAAGCAGCACCCCAGGTGGGAGACCTATTGTCCTGTGTGGTTGGGCTTGGACAGGTGGCAGTGCCCCAGAGCATTTCTGTCCTTCGAGGCGTCTGCCAGTGGACCCAGCCCAGGTGTTTTGGGGGACCTTCATAGCCAGCAGCAGTGTCCTGGCAAGGGAGGACATCTGCAGGATCAGCCTCCGTCAGGGGCTTGTGGCCACCACAAGACTGTGACTCCTTAGCCACAGCTGGGCTAGCAGCTCAGGTCTGGAGCTGGGGGGGGGGGTTCATGCAAGGGTCTGCACCTCTCAACCTGGCACAGATGTGGCTACCATGCCCACCCCTCCAGTGTCCCTGTCCATCCCTGCCCCTCTGGGTGAGGCCTGGCAGGTGTCCTTGTCCTGCAGTAGGGGGAACCTGTGTGCAGACTTGGTGCCCTTGACGTTCAAGTCCAGCCTCTTGCAGGTAGGTCAGCCTATACAAACTCCACAGGACAGGGCAACGGTGGAGACCTGCAGGGAATGGGGGCCCCTGCACACTGAACTGGACATCAGCTAGAGCCTTATCTGAGTCTCTCTGTACCCCACCTCCCAGGGAGAATCAAGTGCCTGAGTCCTGCCCACAATGGCAGCTGTCCCCACCCCTGCGCCTGGTACACCACAACCCAACCATGGGAGGGGTCCTCCGTTCCTTTAGGACAGCCGCTCCGTGGGCCAGAGACACCTGTCCTTGTAGGGTGACAATGCCACCCTTCCCCACAATGATGTGAGCTACATGTGAAGGCAGACATACAGAAGCTGAGACAACCCTGGACATGCAGGAGCTATGGGCCCAGTGCAGTCGGGCTCCACCCAGGGCTCCCCCCACAACAAGGCCCTGGTGACAGACCCTTGGCCCCCACCACACTGGCTCCTGCCCACCAAGGAAAATGGACCTGGACGGCACCCACAGTTGGACAGTCCCGGGTACAGACAGTGGGGTGATGCACAGCCCCTGCCACGTCACAGGGGCCCTTAGCTCTCAGCTCCCCAGCTGCTGCTGCCCTCACATGCCTCACTTGGCAATGGGATCTCATAGGATGGGGTTAGGGGAGCAGGAAGCTGAGGCTGGGGGAACAGCTGCCTGGTCTTCCAGCTGCCCTTTTGCTTCTCCTGTGCCTAAGCGAAGGTAGCTGTGCACCCGTGGACAGGCACGTGGGGACCCATTGGGGCTGTGACAGGGACAGACACTCATCAATCCCACCTTGGATGTAGCAGACCACATCCTGGAGCCAGGAGATAGATGGGGTGGGAAAGGCTGCTGTGGCGCTCCAGAGGGTCACAGGCCACGCCAAGTTGTCCACAGGCATCAGCTACATCAGCAGAAGCTGGGACAGGTGCCAGATGGAGACCACCCTTGCCCTGGGGGTTGTGGGTATCCCTGTCCCCGACCCCTGTGCTGGCCCTTCCCTCAGTTTAATCACAGAGCAAAGGTCTGAGGCACCGTCCAGGTAAAGGGGCAGGGGGCTTCTCCCAGCAGACCCCGAGAAGTCTGGAATACCTTGAGTGAGTGCTGGTGGCTCCACCCAGGCCCCATGCACAGCTGTATGTCTACCAAGGTGTGGTGACCCCAGCAGAGGGCCCCCCCTGCCCCAGTGCAGGGGAGACCCCCTTCTCCATATTTGCGCTTGTCCTCTGAAGTCCGGGCCAATCCCTCTTTGGTCCAAACAGACCCTGGGAACAGTCCAACCTGCTCAAAGGTGAGAACACAGAAGTAACAACAGGGCCCAGGGAGTCCTTCCCCATTCAAAGAAAAGGACAGCTCACATCTCAGAAGAAGTTTGGTAGAGACCGTCTGAGCATCTGGCCCACCTGAAGAGGGGAGGTATGGGCAGCAGCACTGAGCAGAAGGCTGGTGCTGAGCCTGACCTCTGGCTTAGGACACAAAAGGGTGAGGGCAGCAGCATAGCCAAGGAGGTGGATGGCCCACAGACCATAAAGACCTGGGGACTTGGTAGATGCTCAGGAGATACGAGCCATTCATCTGGAGTTTGGGCTGTGAAAGCTAACACTGAAGGACCAAATGTCTGTCCCCCCAAAACACACATGACGAAGCCCTCATACCCAAGGTAATGGGTTAAGAGGTGGGCCTCTGGGAGGTGCTGAGGGCCTGACGGTGGAGCCTCATGGATTGGACCAGTATCCTTATAAAAGGGGCTCCAGAGAACCCCGTGGTCCCTTCCACCATGTGAGTACATAGTGAGAAGGCACCATCTCACTCTGGGGGATTGAGTCCCTACCAGACACAGCATCTGCTGCAAGGGGATCTTCAGCCTCCTGAAGTTAGGAATAAATGTCTGTGGTCTGTAAGCCTCTCAGCCTGCGGTACTTTGTTACTGCAGGAAATGGATTCAGACAGGGAAGATTATTTACCCCACTCCAGCAGTTTTGCATGAATGCCTCTGTGGTTTGTCTGTCTTCAGAATTTCTACTTCTCTCTTCTATTTTTTCCTATCCTGTACTTTACTGTTAATGCTTTTAATTCTTGCATTTTATAAGCCTATTTAAAGAGAAATGGTTTCCCTGAAGATCAGAGGAGAGAGACCCCCTCACCCTGAGGGTCAGGAAGCCCCAGGCACTGGTGGCAGCACACTAGATCTCGACTGTGCAGGAGGCGTATCCAGAAGTGCCCCAACATCCAAGTAGGGAGGCAGGGGGGCCAGGCACAGAACCAGAGCACATCTCAGTTGAAACACTAAGACTTGGGTTGTGTCCTGCTCACCCAGGTGAGGACACCTGTCTGCACACCTGCTATGGCAGCACCCTGCCTGGGCCTGGACCAGGGACAGAGGCAGTCCCTGAAAGGAGTAGCTGCTCTCCCTGGGTCTGGACACCAATGCTGGCCCAGCTGACCATGCCTCTCCCTGACTCAGGCCCCACCTTGACAGTTGTACAAACTCGTCAAGTCCCTCAGGACATTCAAGAGCTGATTCCTGGGGTTTCTGCCTCAATAACAAGGGAGGACAGGGCAGTGAAGCTCATGTGGAATTCAGAGTGACTGAGGGTGAAGACCAGAATGGCTGTACTCAGGAGCACCTGCAGAGGGACACAGGTGGGAGGTTTTTAAGGAGAGCACGGGGTGCTGAGACCACTTCGTCTCCCAGAGGGCTCCCACCTACCTGTCCCACTGGGTAGCTCTGCAGAAGGACGCCCTGGGACCTTCCAGAAAAGCTGAATATCTCCTGAAGCAGAGGGGCAGGGGTGAGGCTGGGGGGTTCCTCCTGCCTCAAGCTGCACATGAGCTCTTAGATAGTGTCACCAGGAGTATAGGGATGCTTTACAGGAAACACCACAATGTGTCACGTGTCACAGTCACACACAGATTATAGCACCGTGTACCTCAAAAACATAACTACTGACAACCACACACAGCCCCAAAGGAGCCAGATCCCCAGAGCCAGTCAGGGCTGGAGACAGCAACATCCAGGCCACCAAATGTAGGCCCTAACTCCACCCACGACCAGGGGGCCCCTGAGTCAGGACTCCCTCAGGGGGTGCAGGCCCACATCCACCTACAACCCAGGTGTCCCCAAGACCTGACAGTCCTGACCTCTCACAGGGGGTGCAAGTCCCATGTCCACCTAGAACGCAGGGGTCCCTGAGTCAGGGCTCCCTCAAGGTAGATACTCAGTGCCTGTTTGCTGATGGCTCAGACACTGCCTCTCTGGGGCCTCATGTCATTGGGATGGCATGGAAGACTGATGTGAGCTACATGTGGAGGTCCACACAGAGCTCACACAGCTGGTTAAGACCCAATTCGGTCAGCGCCCAGGCCAGGAAGGGCCCCAATGCTAAGGGTCCCGTGACACTGGGGGCATTACACCTCTCAGTGTCAATCCCCAGTGCACTCAGGCCCCTATAGAAGGCTACACCCACCCTGAAGAACAACAGTGTCTCTGATGTCTTTTGGGGCTATGTTTCTTAACAGCCTCTGACACACCTCTCACCCTCTATTTTACAACAAACGCAAAAAACAGCACAGAAAGCCAAGCCCTGCTGTTCCCCTAAAAGGGAGACTGGATTTGAAGGAAGCTGAGTGACAACAAAAACCAAGGCCAACTTGGAGCCAACAAAAAATCCAGTTGATTTTCATCTAGTCCCTGACTCCTCCCAAAACTAAAAAGAAAGTCACTCACACAGTGTCAAGATAAGACTCACCTGCCAGTCCTGGGCACTTCAGCCTGAAGGAGGGAACTGGCACTTGGACCCTAGTGATACAGGACAAGTGGCCTCCCAGGAGCTGGGGGGTGGGGCAGACCAGCTGCCTCGCCTTGGCGGTGTTGGTGCTGTGGCAGCGGGCAGAGGAACCAGCGGGCTGGAGGGTAGGCAGGGGGGGACCCCCCACAGGAGGCTCCAGTAGCCGGAGGGGCCAGACAGCTGCTGAGGAGACACCAGCACCTTAGGTTTCCCTCCCCTTGCACTTAAGAGCAAACAGGGAACACCCCCATTTCCTAGGCCTGGTCAATTTCATGTAAGTTTCCTAGGCCTGGGAATGAAAGGGTTTGTAGCCATTCATTCACGACCCAGACATGCTGTCCCAGACACAGCTAAATGTAACTACAGAGGGTCCTAGACACCCTAAATGTAACTACCAAGCCCCCCTAAATTTAACTACAATATAGTCCCATGGGGCCCTCTGTAGTTATATTTAGCGGGGTGTATATATTATATACACACACACATATCCCTAGACAAAGCCCAAACACAAAAAGAGAAAGAAATTTTTTCTCCCAACTTGGGAGGTTTGGTGTTTCTGTATTCTTTTCTGTAAATAAATCCTGTCTTACCACTGATCTGTGGTCTGCGGATTCATTCTTCCAATCACGGAGACCAAGAACATACTGAAGAGCGAAATTCCGGTATCACTAGGATGGGGTCCAAAGGCCACTCGTGGGGCACCAGAAAAGCAGTGGCTTACTAGACGCTCAGACAAGAGCTTCCAAACTTCTGTTCAGGGGAAAAAAAAAAGAAAGAAAAGAAAAGGTTACCACAGGACTAGTTGGGCTTCCCCTTGGACAACCCCTTCAACAGTGGCCCCGGGGCTGGAACCGGGAGGATCCCGCCCTCAGACCACTCCAGCCCCTGGGACCCTCAAGGCTGACGTCACCCCAACGAGGACTCTCCCACCCCCGGAGCCAGACTGAAGACCCCAAAGCACACTTGAGGACCACAACAAAGACTCGGGACCCCACTAAAGACTCGGGAACCACTGGCGCAGGACCTGGGACCCCAACAGAGACTCGAGCCCCCAACAAAACGCTCGGGGACAGCAGGGCCTCTGAGACCCCAACAAAGAATCAGAAACCCCAAGGAATCCTTAGGAACCTCCGCAGCCAGCCTCCCAACTGCAAGCGGAACGGCGGCAGCGGAGGTAGATGCCGCTCCCCGCAGTCCTGTCTCCCGGGGAACCGCCCAGGGGGCGGGGCCTAAGCCCGGACCCCACCCCCAGTGAGCACGTTTGGGTGGCGCAGCCTACACTACAGCTCTGCCTTCCCGGCCCGGCCGCACTTGCAAGTCGCGAGCACACGACACCCGACCAAAGGGAAGCCCTCCCCGGGCAGCTAGCGCAGATCGTGATCACGTGACACCACGCGACCGATGGAGAGCCCGCCCGAAAACAGATCCAAAGCATGTGACCAATGGGGATCTCGCGCCAATCGAGCCGGCAGATCGTGAGTACGTAATGCAACACAGCCAATCAGGGACCCCCAAGGGTCGCGCAGCGCTGCCGAGACCCCGCCCCATCGCATTCCCGCAGTTGCGGAATGTGGGCCTTGCGGGCCGCCGTCCGCCCGGGGCTCCGGCTCCTCTGGGTGGGTTGTGGCCGCCCCAATCCGAGGGCCGTGCAGCCGCCGCCGCCCTGGCCTGCACTCGCCGCTTTCAGCCGCGGGGGCCCCGGAAAGTTTCCGGGAAGCGGAGCGCGAGGCCCTCGGGCGGACAGCCGCCTAAGCCAAGCCGGAAAAGACGAGGAGGAGCCAGAAGATGCGGACGAGGAGGAGGAAGAGGAGGAGCTGCTAAGAAGGGACCCGTTGCTGCCCGCGGGGACCCAGCGCGTGTGCCTGGTTCACCCTGACGTCAAATGGGGCCCGGGAAAGCCGCAAATGACCACAGGTGAGCGGGACTGTGCCTCTGGGAGGGGTGGGGCGTTCTAGGTTGGGTCTCCGAAGGAAGGAGCTCATTGGATGGAGAATGGGGGCTGGGACTCAGGGAGGAGCTCATTGGGTGGCAATGAAGGAGCGGGGATTCTGAGGGGAGGAGCTCATTGGGTGGCGATGTAGGGGCGGGGACCTTGAGGGGAGGACCTCAATGGATAAATGCGAGGACCAAGACAATGGGGGAGAAGAACAATTATGCAAATATAGGGGCGAAGTTGAAGAGGGGCAGGTACTCTAAGTGCTGGACCTTTGGGGAGGGGCATAATGGTGGAGGGAACTCATTGGGTGGAGGCGTGGGGCGGGGTCTAGAGGGCGGGGCCTGGCCGCACTGTCCGGTTTTCCATGGCCGGAAGCTGAGCACGGGAACAGGGCCGGGCTGGGGGCGGGGTCCTGCCCTGGGCAGGGGCTGGAGTTGTGGACGCTGGCCGGGGTCTCATGCTCTGCCCACAGTCCCCGCAAAGGGCCGGGCAAAGTAAGTGCTCAAGATCCAGAAAGACTTGGTCACAGGAAGCCCCGGGGCTGACCGGGGTCTTCCCACCTGTGGGTGGACCGCCCTGTCTGTCCCGTCACCCCTGGGCTGTCCACGGTAACTGACCGTGTCCACCGCTCGGCTGTCATAAACACACATGGACAGGTGCATGTCTTCAGTCCCGGGGCAGACACTTGGGAGGACTGTGGGGTCCAGACCCCTGAAAGGGCACTCTTGTGGGGAGCTGGAAGCTCAGGGACTTGTCCTGGAGGAGGGCACTGGCTTGCTGAGGGCTGGGCCTGCGGCTTCGGGAAGAGAGGTCAGGAGAATGACCAGAGGATGGGGAGGGCTCGGGAGCCCACCAGGACTCAGATCCCAGAAGCTCTGCATCCCTCACAAGACAGAGGATGAGCTCCCAACCCGTGAGCGTGGACCCCCCAGCCACCTGCCCACCAGCCCTGCTGTGCACACCAGTGCCCTGGCCTTGGTTTCCTCCTCTGCACTGTGGTGTGGGGCTTTGCCTTTGTCATGAGGAGCTGGGTCCAGGAGTGCACGGGACAATGGGATCTGCACAGGGGGCAACTCCTAAGGCCATGGCAAGGAGTGTTTGTTGCTGTTGTAAGATGAGAGGAGAAAATAAGGTGCTGCAGGGCAGACAGCTCCTCCAGGGAGTGGTGGGGGCCATGGGTGGCCACAGCATCATGGGCAGCAAGTGAGTGTCCTGGGGGCTGTGACCACTTGCAATAGGGATTCACCTCCCATTCCAGGATTCTGAGGTACAGGTGTCTCAGGGCTGTCTGCTCCCTCCACAGGCCCCAGGGGAGGCTCCTTCCTGCCTCTCCCAGCTCCTGGGGGCTCCAGGCATCCCTGGGCTTGTGGCCATACCATTCCAGTCTCTGCCTCTGTCTCCACTTGGCTTCTCTGTGTCTGTGTCTCTACTGTCTTTTGTGAAGACACCTGTCACTGGATTTAGTACCCTACCTAATCCAGTCTCATCTTGGGATCCCTCTCTAATTACATGTGCAGCGGTGGTATTTCCAAATAAGGTCCTGTTCCCAGGTTCCAGGGGTAAACACGTGGATTAACTCATACCCATTCATATGATGTCTACAAACCCTATGCCAGGGCTCAGCTGCCAGTTCCAGGTTGTCCAGGATTCCTGCTCCTGCACTACCCTCTTTGAGAGTTTCCTTCAGAGCCCAGCTTCACAGCCCGTTTCCTGTCTTAATCTCTTCCTCTGCCTGGTGGTCACCTGAGGAAGAACCAGTGGAGTAAGCATAGGATCAGGCAGCTCCCACTCATGCCCCTGACTCCTGCATTGCACCCCTAGGCGTCACTGTCAGCCTCCCCACCTCCCAGAGCTGTACCAGCCACTCTGGGCTTCTGGGGACCTGAGCCATGCCTCCCCACCCCTGTTTCAGCTCTTGCTGAGCTCTGCTCACTCTGCCTGCCCAAGTGGGTGCCAGCTTCCCTGGCCCTTATAGAACCTTCTGTCACATCATCCTATCTGCCTCTGTCCGCTCACCTGGAGAGTGGGTGGATGATGCACATCACAATAACCCAGGGCTCTTCACTCAGTGTCCCAGCTTATGCTGCACCTGGCCTGAGCCCTGAACCCACCAAGGCTCCAACTTCTTTCTTACACCTTCCTGTGCCCTGTCCCCATCAGATTCATATCTAGGGACCTTGTGAGGGCACCTAGGAAACCACAGGGGAGAGAAGACATGTTTGGGAGTAAATGCTAGGTCTGGGTGTTCTCCCAGATACAGCCACATCCAGGCCAGGAGGAGGTCAGCAGAGTGGAAGCTAGCAAGGCTGCCTGGGTTAGGCGAGGATGGGGCCAGGGCAGGTGTGACATTGTCCTGAGGCAGGTGAGGACAGGGCCAGGGCAGGTGCAGATTGGGCCAGGGCCCAGGGCCTACCCCAGAAGGCAGTGTCCTAACAGTAGTCTATGTGTCCCCACAGCCACGTGGCAGGTGACAGAGGCCACAGCGCTGGTTCACACCCTGGATGGCTGGTCCGTGGTCCAGACGCTGGTCATGTCCACCAAGACACCCACCAAGAAGCTCATCTTTGGCAAAGGGAACTTCGAGCAGCTGACAGGTGCATCATCTCAGACTTACCCCTCCCCTCTGTCTTGTCACATCTAGGGTGGGTCTGTTGGGAGTGGGAGGTGTCAGCACAGGTCACATAGCACACTGGAGTGGACGTGGAGGATCATGGGCATGTGAGGAAGGATCTGCTTCTGACAGGACCTTCTTTTGTTAGAGACAATCAGAGGGTGTCCAGAAATCACATCTGTCTTCCTGAATGTGGAGAGGATGGCTATCCCAACCAAGGTGGGTGACATCGTTTCCCGTATCTTTTGTGCCACTCTGAGTGTCTGAGTCACATTACATACAGTATGTGCCATGCTGAGGATGGAGAGGGGCGTGGGGTAGGATGTCAGTGCAGCCTGCGCCCACTCCTCCTATGAGGCTGAGTTCTCATGTCCAGGCCCTGCTGTCTCCTCTTCCAGAAAGAGCTGGAGGCAGCCTGGGGCCTAGAGGTATTTGACCGTTTTACCATCGTCCTGCATATTTTCCGCTGCCACGCCCGTACCAGGGAGGCCCGGCTACAGGTGGCATTGGCCGAGATTCCACTACTCAGGTGCCCGAGGGGCGTCCAGCTGAGTGAATGTGCCCTCCTGTCTGTTGTCCATGTACACGTGGGGCCCACAGGCATGTAAGGTGCACAGGAGTGTGGGGTGCACAATTGGGTGGGATGTGGTAGGGTGGTCTAGCACAGCTCAGCTGGTCAGGTGCAGTGTGCAGCCCCCAGCAGCCCTGTCAGGAAAGGCAGCACAGCCAGTGAATAGCTCCTATTTCCCCACCAGGTCAAACCTGAGAAACAAGATTGCCCACCAGGACCGCCAAGGAGGAGGTTCCCGCTACATCATGGGCTCAGGTGACATGTGACCATTTGCGATGCCCAAGGACATTGTCATCGGGCACTCAGGATGCGTAGCAGGGCACTTGGGGATGTGTAGCGAGCCGCCCTTGGACAGGAGGTGGCAGCCCTTGAACATCCCTATGGGGCAGGGGCTGAATGTGGCCCAGTCTCGTCCACATTCAGGCAAATGAGGGTATCATAGCAATTCCCTTTGGCTGCCCTAAGAGAGAATGATAATTGAGGTCTTAAAACAACAGGAATCCATAACTCCCCCCCAGCCCTGGAGCCCAGAAGTCTGAGGTACAGGTGTCTCAGGGCCACTCCCTCCACAGGCCCCAGGGGAGGATCCTTTCTGCCTCTGCCAGCTCCTGGGGCTCCAGGTGTCCCTGGGCTTGTGGCCACATCACTCTGTCTCTGCCTCCATCTCCATATGGCTTTTCCTTTGTGTCTGTGTTTCCTCTGCTGTCTCTTAGGAGGACACGTGTCATTGGGTTTAAGGCCCACGTTACTTCAGGGTAGTTTCCTGTCGAGACCCCTCACTAATCACATCTTCAGCATCCTGATTCCACATAAAGTTTCTGGTGTCAGGGCAAGGACATCCTTTGGCCCAGCACAAGCCCCATCCCATCTTCCCCCTCCTTCATGCTGTCTTCTCTATCTCTGAGAATCTCCCTGGTAACGGGATGCTCCTAGTCTTGTGGGGCAAAGTGTGGAAGGAAGGATGCCATCCGCACAGCGGTACACAGGGCAGCTGTCCACAGGAACTCTGTGCACAGGCGGTCTCACACCACCTCTTCCCTCGTGCCTCCCATGCTCACTCACTGTTTCGGGCATTTCCAGGGGAATCCTTCATGCAGGTGCAGCAGCGTGTGCTGCGAGAGAAGGAGGCCAAGATCAGGAGGGCCCTGGAGAGGCTGCGGGGGAAACGGCGCCTGCTACGCAGGCAGCGCACGCGGCGGGAACTTCCAGTGGTGTCTGTGGTGGGCTACACCAACTGTGGTGAGTGTGCCCAGTGGCAGGAGCTCCCAGTGGTGTCCGTGGTGGGCAACACCAACTGCAGTGAGGGTATGCACACGTATACTAACAGCCGCGGCCCTCAAAGGGCTGGGTGCATCCTGGGGCCCGGACTTGGCTTGTTTTTTTTTTTTTTTTTTTTTTTGCAGTTTTTGGCCAGGGCTGGGTTTGAACCCGCCACCTCCAGCATATGGGTCCGGTGCCCTACTTCTTTGAGCCATAGATGCCACCCACGGGCTTTGCTTTTTAGAACAGGTTCTCTGAACTCTGAGAAACAGTAGGAAAGGAAACCTCAGTATTTCACAATCCATAGGTAGTAGACACCTTCACAGAAGGAAAGCAATTCGGGTCTCGTAAAGTAAAACTTCTCTGTAAATTTCAAGATGCGTCTCAACACAGCCTTCAGTGACATCAGATGCAGGAGGCAGAGACTGGGGTTTCCTTCACAGCCACAAAATCCTGACACATCCCGGCCATCTATAGACACATGCTCAGCCCAAAACCCTGCCCTGCTGACCACTCTGCTATTGTCCGTCCACATTTGCCAATCCCAGTAAGGTCTGGGTCCCCTGTGTCCTGGGCACATCCACTGTGGCCAAAGCAGGTACTGCTCATGGAGCTGGTAGTCTATGTCTACGACAGGCAGGGACATCCCCCAGATCCTGGGCTGGACACCTGAGGACAACTGGGCTTTAGGGAAATATTTATATGAATTCATACTTCCCAGGAACCCAGAGCACTTCTGCTGGGCTGAAATAAGCTTGGAAGTCACAGAACCCTTCAGCCTAGACAATAGCACGTGTCTTTGAGACAGGGTTTTTGTGTGCATCCACACGGCTAAGCCAGGCAGGGACCACATCCAGGGGCCATTGATATCAGGCTGTCTGTCCACTGGGGTCACCTGCGTCAGGCCGTCTGCCCGCTGGGATCACCTGTGTCAGAAGTGACTGGGCACTCATCAGAAGCAAGTGCCCCATGTTTGTCAGGATTATGGGGTACTCCAGATAGCCCCCTGGTCTTCGGTGCTGGCCTGACCCCTCCGGGCATGGCTCTCACTGCATCTATACTGCTAACCCTCCCCATTTGCAGCATAGCCTCCCTGTGTCCACACAACTGCCCTGCTATGGATTGCTCAGGCAGAGACAGTTCATGTCTCTTCCCGTTGGGTCTGAGGGTCCCTGAGGACCTTGTGAACCTCAGACTGACCCCTGGGCGCTGTAGGACATGGGTCTCAGGTGCTGCCCACACTCCACACTGCATGGGGGATAGGGACACACCAGGGTCTCAGCAGAGCCCATTGCATCCTAGGGAAGACCACGCTGATCAAGGCTCTGACAGGCGATGTGGCTGTCCAACCACGGGATCAGCTGTTTGCCACACTGGACATCACAGCTCATGCGGGGTCACTGCCCTCCCACATGACTGTCCTGTATATGGACACCATCGGCTTCCTCTCTGAGCTGCCCCACGGCCTGATCGAGTCTTTCTCCGCCACCCTGGAGGATGTGGCCCATTCGGTGAGTGGGGGCTGGGCTGGGACCTGGGGCCTCAGACACCAAGAGCCAGGACCGGGCAGCCCACATACCCTAACCCTAACCACAGGCACTGGCAGGTCTTGGGTCACAGACATGACCTGGAGACCAGAGGCCCCGACACATACACGATCTGGAGACCAGCAGCCCAGAGGACACCACACAGACACAACCTAGAGGCTAGGGGCCCCGACACAGACACAACCCAGAGACCAGGGGCCCAGGGGACACAACACAGATACAATCCAGAAAGCAGGGGCCCCAACATGGATACCAAGGGGCCCGACACAGACACAACCCAGAGACCCAGGGCTCAGGGGACACGACAGACACAACCCAGGAGCCAGGTTGCAGAGCAACCTTAGGAGACTTTGGGCAGCACAGTGTCCAGAGGGGCTGGGGCAGAGAAGGACAGAGAGGATGCTGCTGAAATTCAGGCTGAGTGTGGGTTTATAAGGATGGTGCCCGGGAGGGCCCACATGGTAGGTGCACAGTCATATGGGAGCCACAGGGAAGGTAGCCGAGGGCCGGACACCTCTCTCCTGTCTGAAAGTTTTCTAAGAATCTAAAACTTTAATGAAAAAGATGGTTTAAAAAAATTTAAGTGCATCTAGATTTACAAAAAACCCAAAGGCAGATGTAAATACCCCAAAGTGTATGTGGGGCCTCTTTCTGGTGGCAGAATCATACAGGGCTTTTTTCTTTTCTGTAATTTACAAATTTTGCTTGAGGCACCTACCTATAAAGGTTTTGGGGAAAAGTGTACTTTGAAACCTGAAATCATTTAAGATTTTCTCTGAGATTTCACAGAAAGGTAAGTCTGGCCCAGACCCCAAGTGGCTCCTTTGTCCGCAGTGTCCCCTGTGGACAGGACCTATGGTATCCAGGAGTCCGGTTCCTGGGGGCTGTGGGAGGGGTAGCTCTCACTCCCACCCTCACTTGTGGTGCTATCTGAGCCCCTCCCAGATGGGCTATCTGGGCCCATCTATAGGCATGAGACTGAGGGCAGTGTCCCTGCCACTGTACAAGACCCATCCTGTCCCACAGGACCTCATCCTCCATGTTAGGGACATCAGCCACCCTGAGACAGAGCGCCAGAAAGCCAGTGTGCTGTCTGCACTGCGCAGCCTGAACCTGCCTGGCCCGCTGCTGGACACCATGGTGGAGGTCCACAACAAAGTGGACCTGGTACCTGGGTAAGTTGGCCTGCAGAGAGCTGGGGCCAGGGAGTCAGGTGAAGCTCTGCTGGGCATCCTGGAGAGTCAGGGCCGAGCTGTGCCAGGGCCCAGGGAATCAAGGGCCGAGCTGTGCCAGGTCTGGGATCTGGTGAGTCAGTCTGAGACTGGTAGGCAGCTCCTTCCCTGGGTGTGGGGCTGGTGGAGAGCAAACTCTGGGTTCCCTATGTGCTGGCCGCACTCCTGACCAAGTATATCTGGGACCCAGACCAACTGCGCTCCCAGTCCTGGCACCAAGGCCCAGCCCACCCTGAGTGTGCCTGGTTGGAGTGTGCAGTGAACAACCAGTTCCCTCAGTCTTCCCAGCCTCTACCCACAGGCATTGTCCCACCCTAGTTACTCAGGGACCCTGTCTGGGTGGTTTCCCCAGGCCGACCAGGCCGTGGTGTTCCCCTCACACAGGTACAGTCCCATGGAGCCCCATGCAGTGGCCGTCTCTGCCCTCCTGGGGTCAGGGCTGCAGCAGCTGAAAGCAGACCTGGAAGATGCAGTTCTGAGAGCCACAGGGAGGCAGCTGCTCACCCTCCGTGTGCGGCTGGCAGGGACCCAGCTCAGGTGAGTGGCCTCGTGGGGATGGAGGTGCACAGCGGGGACTACAGGTACATGGGGAGGGCCATACCCTCCAGTAATCTTAGGGTGCAGGAACCAGCTGAGATGATTCAGAGTGGACTACAGCAAGTCTCTGTCCTGCTACTTCCTGCAGACTCCCGGTCACTCTGCATTTATGGACCCTCCCCCAACCCTCCCTTCTGTTTCCCAGCCCTAACCTTCCCCTCCTCCTCCCCAACCCTAACTGTCCCCTGACCCTGAGCTGCCTCCTCCCCAACCCTAACCCTCCCCACCCCTAACCATAACCTTACCAGTAAAACAAAAACTTGGAGGGGCTGGGGAGCAGGGCTGGGGCAGCCCAGGCTCTCTTTAGCAATACTGAGTGTGAAGCTGACCACATCCACTGGGTCCTCACTGGTGGCTGTGAAATGCATCTGGTCCCCAGCTGGCTGCATCAGGAGGCGACGGTCCAGCAGGTGGATGTGATCCCTGAGGAGGGGGTAGCTGAAGTGCAGGTCATCATCAGCAAGTCTGCCTATGGCAAGTACCAGAAGCTCTTCCCAGGATGAAAACATGCCCTAGCCACCCAGGCAGCTGTCCTGCTGAAGTGTCGGGCTTAGCTCCTGGTTCTCTGCTGGGCGTGTGTGGCTGTGACCACCCAGGTCTGGGGTCATAGCCACTGCTGTCCAGCATGGGCAGCTGCCAGCATCCACTCCAAACAGGTGCAGTCAGTCTGGTCTGAGTGAGCTGGGCCCTGCCCGTCTTCCGGGCAGGCATCCACAGTGGATGTTGAAGATCTGTGCTTGGTCCTCTGAGCCGAGTTCCTGGGTCCTCGGGGCTGCTTGGTCCTCTGAGCTGAGTCCTCTTGGTCCTCTGAGCCGAGTTCCTAGGTCCTTGGGGCTGGCTGTGACGTGGCCATGAGTGGCGCCACGGTAGGGCCTCTCCGTCCTATAGCCCTCACAAAGGCACAGCCAGCCTCACTTTTCCCACGGTGCTGTCGGAGAAAGGATGAGAGACCCAGCCTCTGGGCAGCACAGAAGATGGCAGAGGATGGCAGAAAGAAGACAGCTCTGCTAACAAGGAGGCCTCAGGCCGGGTGGGGATTGTACCCGGGTGCAGGCCTGCTAAGAAATGCCAACAAGGAGTTCCACCTGCACGTCGCAGGTGCATGTGCCCCCCACTACCAACTCCGTGTGCATGTTAGCCGTCTCTAGCAATATGAAAAATAAACTTTAGGTGGCGCCTGTGGCTCAGTGAGTAGGGTGCTAGCCCCATATACCAAGGGTGGCAGTTTCAAACCAAGCTGCGGCCAAACTGCAGCAAAAAATAGCAGGTCGTTGTGCAGGCGCCTATAGTCCCAGCTAACTCAGAAGGCTGAAGCAAGAGAATCACCTAAGCTCAAGAGCTGGAGGTTGCTGTGAGGTGTGATGCCTTGGCACTCTACCAAGGGCGACAAAATAAGACTCTGTCTCTATATAAAAATAAAAAAAGAAGAAAAATAAACTTCGTTTAACAGCAGGAAGCTGCTCTTAGAGCAGAACCCACACCCAGGTGAGGGGATAGGCTCCTGTGGCAGGGACGCTTAGCTCAAGGAAGGACAATTCTGGGCCCAAGGAGTAGGGACTGTGCACGTCTCAGGAGGGCAGCCTGGACAGTGACGCGTTTCCATGGGAAATGCTGAGGACATGCGGCTATGTCTGTCCCTTCGGGTGGGTGGTGGAAAGGTTTGACTTGTTTTCCTAGTTGTGTATTCACCATTACAGGTGTCAGCTGTCCATAGACTTGTCCCAGAATGTTATCCTCCAGGGACGGTGAAAAAAATCTCTGCCCCTCCCCATTAGTGTACAAACAAGGGAAATGGACCTCCCAAGGCAGGGTGAGCAGGCTCCCCTTACCTGTGAGGCTCTGGGGTGCACACGGACACCTCAGTGCCAGCCACTGCCCAGACCCTGCCTGAGGTCTGCTTCTGTGCCTACCAGCCATGCAGACTCAATTCAGGAAGGTGTGGTTGGCAGAAGACTGTCCCCAATGATATCCACGTCCCAATCCCCATGTAGTAGAATAATGTCCCCAAAGATGTGTTCATTCTCATCCCATGTGGTAGACAGCAAAGATGTCCCCATCCTAATCCCATGTAGTAGACAGAATTACGTCCCCAAACATGTCCACGTCCCAATCCCATGTGGGAGACAGAAAGATAATCCCCAAAGATGTCCATGTCCCAATCCTCAAGTGGTAGAACCCAGTGGAGACTCCTGCTCAGGGAGTCCTGGGTGTGTGGACGACAGGACCTGATACACAGACCAGCCTGCTGGGCCCAGACCTCCCTGTCAGCGAGAGCCTGAGCTGGGGGCTATCACCCAGGACTCCCAGCTGAGGTCAGAGGGGTGTCCTAGAGCCCAGAGAGGATGGTTGGGGTGGGGGTCTTGGGGAGCTCAGAGGTTGGGGAGGGTCCTTGGGGATCCCAGAGGATGGAGTGGGGTATCGGGAACCTAGAGGGGATGGTGGGGGGGTCTCAAGGAGCCCTGGACAAGGCATCACAAGGGAATGGCCTTTCTGTGAGGTATGGACAGATGCAGCCCCTGGCCCCAGCTCTCCAACTCCTGCCTCTCCCCAGTTCCTGAGTCAGGTGGTGACCCCAGGAGAATAAGCCTCCAAGGTGGGGGTCTCAGGAAAGGGGTCTGCCTACCACCCCTCAGTTCTCCATCACTGGACCAGCCAAGTGATTCTGGGAGCCCAGGGTCCTCGGCAGATTCTGAACATCCCTGAAGTCCTCCTGGCCACATGGGCAGAGATGGGCAGTGACCCCCATTCTGCAGGCCTGGCTCCGTCCAAAAATCCACTGAGTCCTCACTTAATGTCCCCATGGAGCAGCTTAAACCTCAACCCAACTAAAAGCTTTCCTCCAATCCTTGCATTTTTATAGAAAAAATAAACAGGAGAGGAGACAGAGTTGGGTTTTTTAAGATTGCCCTCCAATAAGTGGCCAATGAACATTTTCTAAAGATTCTTCCCTCATGTGACACCGAAAGTGACCAAAAGCACCTTGGTCATTTAGACAGCGACAAAGTCCACAAACGTATTTGACCTTTATGTTGTTTAATTCTCTAAAGTGAGTGACTGGTGGGAATATCTGACACGGCCCAGTCAGACTTATTCTCACACTCCTTCATCACCGCTGGCTCCTCCTGAGCACAGAGCTTTTCCTCCACACTGCAGAGTTACAGGTCTGAGGTAGGTGGCACACACGCCATGGTGCTCGTCCCCATGGCCTTGAACCATCTTCATTGAAACACAGCAACCAGGGCTAAGAACACGAGCAGATTTTCTTTTGGAAAATGACTGATCTGCTCTCAAACGGAACATACTGCAGTGTGGACCAAATAGTCATTTTCAAGGCCCTCTCCTGACAATCCAACACCAGAAATGTTCCCCAAGTGTGATCAGCAGTTAGGAAGCCCCCCAGCCAGCCACAGTCCCCACCAGGATCCCCATGGGACACACTGGGTGGGCCACTGAGGCCTGGACAGTGAGGATGCACCAGCCGGGCTTGGGGAGCAAGGTGGCCCCAGGTTGCTGTGTTCTGGGGTGTGGGGTGACTCAGGACACAGTTGCCTCCTCCAGTAGCCAGGCCCCCAACCCTGGGGGACTCAAGGCTGGGAAATACTGGCTTGTGCATGAGCATTACAAGCAGGGTGGCAGCTGGCATGTAGAGGGCACACGCCTCTGGGAGTGGTCTCTGTAGGAATTAGCCCTGGGTAGGGGCCGCCTCTTCCTACATCGGTAGAACCCCCAAATGCCACAGCATCAAGGGTACAGAAATAAGAAAACAGTTTCTATCACTGGCCCTGCCATCACCTGTTTTCCGCCCAGTGACAGCAGAACCTGGTAGGACCGAGGATGACTCCAGAGTCCTGCACTCGGATGTGGAAGGGCCAGGTCAGCACCAGAGCAGCTTCTCATTGATCCTGATGACATCACTGACAAAGCCGTCTGCTCGGATGAAGTCGCCCGCAATGATGTTGGTGCAGCGGGGGCCGGGCCCCGGGCACTGCTCCCGAACCCAGGTGCCGAGGCGCGGCAGGCTGGGCAGTGTCATCTTCTTCAGGGACCCAGACGGGTGCGCCAGGATGTACGGTAGGTTCTCCGTCAGGTTGATGCCCGCCACAAACAGCCCACCTGGAACAGGGACACAGCACAGAGGTAATGAGGCTCCTGAGCTCTCCAAATCCCACTGCCTGTGGCCCCAACCCTTCCTGGCTTCACCCTCACGTCACAGGGTTTCAGACCTGCAGGAGAGAAGAAGAGTCTGACACAACTCAGCAGGCATCAGACTATGGAGATTTTGTTACAGAAGGCTACAGTCTGACTATTGTCCCCAAAGATATCCACGTCCCAATCCCATGTGGCAGACAGAATAATGTTCCCAAAGATGTCTGCATCTTCATCCCCAGAACCTGCAGCTATGTAACCTTACAGGTGAGACAGGCCTTTAGAGGTGGGATTAAGGCCCCTGAAGTGTGGATGGTCCTGTGTGATCTCTGTGGGCCCAATGAGGTCACAGGGTCTGAATGAGTGGGAGGCAGAGGGACTTGAGGATGAAGAGGACACAGGTGATGAGAAAATGAAAACAGGGGACAAAGGCTGATGGGCGAGCGGCCGCAGCCAAGGGATGGGGGCAGCTACAGGGCCTGGGAAAGCCGAAGCTGACTTGGGACCAGCTCCTGCACCATGATTTTAGCTCAGTGAGCCCCATTTGGGTTTCTGGGCTCCAACATCAGAAAAACCAACTGGCTGTTTGAGGCACCAAGTCTGTGGCCTTGTCCTCAACAGGAGGCTCCTGCGAGAGGGGACCCAGACCAGTGGTTCTCAAAGTGGGGCGCTCCAGCCCCACCTCGGACCTGCTGGATCAGAACCTCCGGGAGGCCCTACCTGTGACCCAAGCTGCCCCAGATGCAGGTGAGCACTGTGTTACCCGCTTGGCTGTCCCGACTACAAAGCCAGACGGTGAGGACAGTGCTGTTTTCTCTGGCCCAGAATCTCCGAGCATTTATTCTGTCTCTAGAGTCCCAGCTTTGTGTGAGGGGCTGAGGTGGTTGCCACCTGCCCCCCTGGGCTGCCCAGGCGCTGGGCTCTGTGCTCCCCGGTGAGTTTGGGGAACACACAGCCAGGTTGGGGACCTCAGCCAGAGCTGCCTGGTGCTGTCCTGTCCTAACTGGCCCTTCGCTGCCCAGGGCACCATCTCTGACCCTTGGCGGACACTGAGACTGTGGCACTCCATGGCGGCTATGCCTGACCACACCCAGGTAGCTTCCAAAAAAAACTGAAGTGAAATCCACACACTATAAAATTCGCCATTTTAAATGTGCAATTCTGTGCAATTAGTACACCAGGCTCAGGGTGCTGTCCCACCCCCACCTCTATTTGCAGAACATTCTTATCCGTCCAAGGGGGCCGTCCCAACTAGCAGCCCCTCCCCAGCCCCACAGCAGCAGCCCCTCCCATCTCTGTGGACATGCCTCTCCCTACCACATGTGTGAACAGAGTCGCAGGCCACCCTCTACACGCGTCTGGCTCCTGCCACCAGGTGTCGTGTCCTCGAGGATCATTGAGCCATGTCCTGATGCAGTCCCTTGTAGCCTGAGTCTCACTCCCTGTGGGGGAACTGGGCTGCTTTGTCCTGGGCTCCACCCACAGGTCAGACTATACTGGTTTTAGAGTCCATCAAGGTCAGGGACCAGGACTTCTTCCCCCAAATCCCTCCCTCTGTTACATCACTCTTCACTGTCCAACACTGACCAACACAAGGACACAAACACAGAGATCATTTCTGTCCCCAAACCAGTGAGAAACAGGAAGCATGGGGAGATCACACCAGGAAGAAACCAGGAGCCACAGAGGGCAGTGGACACCAGTGGGTCAGACTGGGCTAGCATCAGAAAGGACAGCCCTGGACAGGTCAGGGGCCTGCCAGCCTCCGTCCCTCCCTGGACAGGTCAGGGCCCTGAAGCCCTGTATCCCTCTGTGGACAGGTCAGGTCCTTGCAGCCCTGTGTCCCTCCCTCAGAAAAAGGGTCCTAGCACCTGATATGGGGGGAGAAAAGGACCCTTTTTCCCACACTGCACCCACCTCTGGGGTGGTCAGGGGTGAGGCTCACCACACCTTTCCCCTCGCCTGGGATCTACTGACTGGCCACTGCAGGGTGTGCTGTGTTGACAGATCACATCAGCTCAGGGGAAAGGGTCGAGTTGTCCACTCAGCCTGGTGCAGCCACAGCACACAGAGCTCAGTCAGTCTGCTGGTCAAGGACATGATTTGAGGGGCCAAAGGCCCCATAGACCCAGAGTTGGCCCCACAGACCACGGGCAGGTAGGAGCCACTTGAGACCATGGGCTCCATGATTAATAAACAAAACAACGCTGTCCTTGAACCAACTGATGATGCAGTCAATCAGAGACACCACCAGCCTCCGCACAGTGACTGCAGACATTTGCAACACAGACCAAACAAGGGTGTATTTCCATAAAGAAGTCTAACAAACCAGTAAGAAAAAGGAAAACCCAGCAGAAAATAGGCAAACCAAACAAGGAGCACACATAATCACGCGTTCCTGCTGGCCTTCACAGGCAAGAGCAAGGCTCCGCCAGCAGACAACCCATGGGGGCAGGACCTGGGGGACCAAGCACGTGGGTGACCTGGTGCAGGAGCTTCTCCAGAGAGAGCATCACTAACTGTGGGCAGGAGAGAGAACAGGGTGCCCGAGGGGCTCAATCACATGAATCATGTCACACATGTGAGGAGGAGCCTGTGTAGCTGACCATCAAGAAGTTCAGAAGTAAATTGTGATGATAAATTTGATGGGGAGCGGAGAGGAAGGAGGAGGGAGGGGGACAGACAGAGAGATAGGGGGATGGAGAGAGATGGGGGCGGGGGAGAGAGAGGGAAGAGGAGAGAGAAAAACAGACACAGAGAGAGAGACAGTGAGAGAGAGATGGCGGAAGGGAGATAGGGAGGGGGAGAGATGGGGAAGAGAGAGAGGAAAGGGGGAGAGAGAGAAACAGAGATGGGGAGAGCAAGACGGGGGAGAGAGAGAGAGAGAGGAAGGGGAAGAGATGGGTTGGGGGGGAGAGAGAAACAGAGAGATAGAGGGAGAGAGATGGGGAAGAGGGGAAAGAGAGATATGGAGAGACAGAGAAATAGAGATATGGGGAAGAGATGGAGAAAGAGTGATAGAGAGCGACAGATTAAGAGATAGAGGGAGAGACAGAGCAGGAGATGGAGCAAGAGAGAGCAATAGAGGAGACAGCGGGGGAGCATGTGTGACTACAGCACCCCCTGAAGTGCCCAGATTCACCCTCCTTTGTCCACTGTCAGCACAGCACAGCACCGACTCCACCAGCTGCTCAAATCCCCAGCTTATCTCCCGCAGCAGAAGTGGAGACCACAGGATCAGACACTCTTCCTCCTTCTCCCTTTGCTCCCGGTGTCGTGCAAAACATATATCTCCAGCCTCACAGGTTGTAGCCACCACCTCATCAGCCGGGACCCCCCCCTTTCTCCTCTTTGTTGTATTTAAAATGCTGAAGATCCCAACTTCCCCATGGAAAAACAGCCAAAGCTTGTCTGTGGTTCTTGTTTTTCCCTAAATCTTGGCTTAATAAACCTCCATTCGTTGAGATTTTTGCCTCTGTCATGTATTTAGATCAACATGCATGCACACACACGTATGCACACATGCCCACACTCATGCACACAGGCACACATGTACATATATTCGCACACTTACACAGAACCTATTATACTTGTAAATTTCTTTAACTTAAAGGTGAAAGCAAAACCCGAGCGCAGACAGCAGAGAAGTGTCACCCGCACTGCCTGGAACCTGCCCAGGACAAGCCCCCAGTACCTGGGCGGCCGCGGCTCTTCATGGACTCCAGGTAGCAGATCAGTGCCTCTGTCTTCACCTTGTCACCCCACCAGTAGGGGATTCCTGGCCACAACTCTAGGTGTCGGCTCACAAAGCTCTCATCCTCGTAAGAGAGAAGCACCTGCTGGCCGTGGGACCAAAGCTGGCGCAGTGTCGGCACCTCCTGCAAGGGGGCAGGGCACAGGGGTGAGAGAAGGCTGGGACCCAGGGATGAGAGCGAGTGGGGCATGGGGATGAGTGGGAGCAAGGGCACAGGCTGTCACCTCCCCCAGCCCTGTGGGGACTTGCGGGTCTGTAGGGCCACAGAGCCTGGACTATACCAGCAGGCTCCAGCACACAGACCAATGTGAGAGAGCAGCTTAGTTAGCTGTCAGTGCAGCAGGGAGGATCTGTGCACACACAGAGTAGCAAACTGTTTTTCTCTCCTGAATCTGCCATTGTCAGCATTTTGGGTTTTTTTTTTTTGAGACAGTGTCTCAATCTGTGCCCTGGGAAGAGTGCCATGGCATCATAGCTCACAGCAACCTCAAACTCTTGGGCTCCAGTGATCCTTCTGCCTCAGCCTCCCAAGTAGCTGGGACTACAGCTACCCATCACAACACTTAGTTTTTCTATTTTTAGTAGAGACAGGGTCTCATTCTTGCTCAGGTTGGTTTACAACTCCTGAGCTCAAGCAATCCCCTTGCCTCAGCCTCCTAGAGTGCTGGGATCACAGGTATGAGACACTGCATCCAGCCAGCTGTCTTTGTCAGTCTAATTTGCAGGACCCCAACCAGAGAGGCTGGACCCTCATGGTGTACACAGAGAGATTTGTTAAATGCCTTGGTGACCACCTCAGCAGTCACACCTCAGTGTCACAGTCACACCTCAGTGTCACAACTCAAGATCACATCTTGTGGTCACACCTCAGTAGTCACAATCAGGCGTCATACCACAGTGGTCTCACCTGGGATGCCACAGAGGTCTCACCTGAATACCTCAGCAGTCACACATGGTTAGCTAATGCAGGCTGTGGCTGATGACCCCCCCAGGAGAGAAAAGACTAAGGATATACTTGTACCCTTCCTCTCAGGAGAGGCAAGACGTAAGGACATGTCTGTCCACTTGCTCTCACCCCTCGGGGGCACAGCATGTCCCCAAAGATGTTCTTGATACAGGTGACCAAGTACTCGTGCAGGTCCTCTGTCATCCCCTCGAAGTTCCTGCAGGCCAGGATGACCACCTCCTTCGGGTGTTTCTCCAGCCACTCTGAGATTTCTGTGAGGGTGTCCTGCGAGGGGGACATGGTGAGTAATTTACACGCTCCCGCAGGGGCTGGAGTAAACCCAGGAAATTCCTCACGCAAACGGGCTTCTGAGGGGAGAACTCACTGGATGGGGGGGGTCAGGTCATTATAAACGGGGTGGGAGGCTGCCCAGTGGACACGGCCAGGTAGCCCACAGGTCTCCAGGGGACCAGGGGTGGGGGGGAAGGCAGGGAGGACAGGCAGAGAGGAAGATTTTGGATGGAAAAGTGTGTACGTGTGTACAGTATATGACTGTGTGTACATATGTGAGTGCACGCCTGTGTGCATCTGTGTGGGTGCATTCCTGTGTGTATGTGTTTGGGTGTGTGCCTGTGTGTACGTGTGTGAGTACATGTCTGTGTGCATCTGTGTGGGTGCATGCCTGTGTGTGGATGTCTGTGTGCATATGTGTGGATGCATTCCTGTGTGTATGTGTGTGGGTGTGGGTGTACATATGCATATTGGTGTGCATGTGTGTGTGCACACATCTGTATGCACATGTGTGTCTGTGCGCATGCACACACAGACAGAAGGCACTGCCTCCAGACCCCGGGGCTCCAGGCAGCTTCCAGATACAGGGTATAGGGAGCTGCCACCAGGCTTTAAGCAGGAAGGTGACTTTTCATATTCTGATTTTATAACCCCTCTAGCTACCAAGAAGAGAATGAACCGAAAAATGCCTAAACTGGAGCCAGGGAGTTAATCGACATATATTGCTGGCGTCAGCACCATCCTCCCAGACCTGCAGTGGCCACTCCATCCTATGAGAGACCACAGCCCTGGCCCTTGCCCTGTGCCCTGCCTGCACCCCACCTGTGCCCATCTGCACCCCCGTACCTCCACCAGCGCAGTTGTGTACACCATGTGGACAAAGTGCAGGTTCTTCTCTGAGCCCTGGAGCATGTGTGCGATGCGCAGGTCTAGGTACCGCACCCCAGCGTCCAGCTGCTCCGTGACGTCCAGCACCTATGGACACAGGCTGCCATTGTCTCTGCCTGGGGTGGGCAGGACTCTGTGTCTCTGAGTCTCTCTGGGACTCAGAAGGGGGCAGAGCTTCCCACATGCACCCAGAAGGTCACATGGGACCCTGCTGTTGGAACAACAGCTCTTGTCTGAGTGTGAAACCCCTTCAGCCCTGACCTTGGCCTCAGGCATCCCTGGTCACTTCTCCCAAGTAGTCACCAAGAAGGGGCTGCATCTGGGGCAGAACTGCTGGCCCCAGGACCTTAGCACAGTGCCCAGGGCACCCTGCAGACCCACAGATGCCCAAAGGCACCACAGTAGCAGAAGGCTGGATCCAAGAGGGGAGAAGAGAGTCAAGAATTGGGAAAAGAAGCTGCCCAAACTCTACACAGGGGTAGGTGGGACACAGAAAAGGACCACATACTTGATTCTCCAGGCAAAGCCAGGAGGACATAGCCCCCTCACAGCTCTTTGGGCTCTGACATCAGAAACCGGCAGCTGTAGCTCTGTGCCGTTACGGCCAGTGTTAACAATCTAAAGCCTGAACATGCTTCCCAACAGCCTGACAACCTGGGGCATTTCCCGGGACCTGGGGGCTCTCAGAAATGCAATTACCAGGGAGGAAAATGCCCTGTCTCCCCATTTCCTGGGAAACCACGGTTACCGGGATCCGCAGGGTGAACCCAGTGGCAGTCACAGATGTGAGGAAATCAGAGGACATCGACCCTGAACCCAAGAATGGAGTGGGCAGGTGCACTAGGCCTGAGGCCCGGTGAGATGCTCTGTCTGCGTTTCTGAGCAGGTATGTGGCCCCTGTAGTCTCCAGCTGTTCTGCTCACTAATAAACTGTCCCTCTCTCTCCTGCCTCTGGAGAGGGGCATCTGGGCTGGCAGGAGGTTTTGTCTTCAGCTTCATTTCCCCAGAGTTAGGGTCAGGGGTGGGATGAGACTATGTGGCCCTGGGAGTGGGAGCCCCCTGCCCCCTCCCATGCCCACTGGACCCCGCACATCCCCCACCTGGGTGATAGACCACTTGAGCACCACGGGGAGGGTGATGCAAGGGGCAGCTTTGCTGAGCAGCTGTAGCAGCCGGGGCTGGGCCTGAGAGATGGGGGACTTCTTGTTCAAGCAGTAGGTCATCGTGTCATGGCTGCCTGCAAGCAGAGAGGGGACTCTCACTGGCTACTCCTCTCCCCATGCTCAACACTGTGCATCACAGGTGCACATGCAGAATGCATCTGAGCAGTGACCAAAACCTCACCCTCACTCCTTTCACCTCTGCTCCACTCTGGGCACAGCGCCCAAGTTCCCGATCAGACCTCCCTTCCTCGCAGCCTCTACCATGGGCCCTGCTCATTGTGTCTCCCCAACTCCTGGAGCTGGGCTTCCTGTCTCTCATCCCCAGGCCCCAAATGTATGTCCACCTGGAATGTCACGACAGGGCCTTATCTGAAAAAAAGGTCTCTGCCTATGTTATTACTTAAAGATTTCAAGATGAGACCATCCTGGATTAGGGAGGGCCCTAAACCCAGTGACAGGTATCTTTGTAAGAGACAGCAGAGGGGACACAGACCTTGAGGGGAAGGCCACGTGGAGACAAAGACAGAGACTCGAGTGATGTGGCCACAAGCCCAGGGATGCCTCCAGCCCCCAGGAGCTCAGAGAGGTAGGGAGGAGCCTCCTCTGGGGGCTGTGGAGAGAGCGGCCCTGAGACACCTGCACCTCAGACCTCTGGGCTCCAGGGTGATTTTAAGGCCCCAGCGTGTGGTACTTTGTTGCAGCAGCTCTAGGAGACTAATACACACAGGAATTCATGCTAATTGCAGGAAAATGACAATATAGAGTTAAGTAAAAAAATTAAAGTTCTGTACTGACATTGCAATAGCACATTTATGAATCTTTTATATCTATTGCGTATAGGGAGAATCTGTTTATAGTAGTTTTCTCATTTTCTAACCAGGAGATATTGATAAAAATAGTATATTTAAAACTATTCACGCAGCCTGAGCAAGAGCAAGATCCCATCTCTACTAAAAATAGAAACACTAGCCAGGAATCATGGTGAGTGACAGTAGTCCCAGCTACTGGGAGGTAGGAGACTCACTTGACCCCAGGAGTTTGAGGTTACTGTGAGCTATGACGCCATAGCACTCTACCCAGTGAACAGAATGAGACTCTGTCTCAAAAATAAATGAACGAATGAATGAATAATAAAACTATCTGTGATGACATGGCACCTTAGTAACTTCTAAACAGTGCAGTTGAGTGAGCTGGCTCTTAACCCTCTTGTGTGTCCCACAGACTTGTTCACAGACTCCCCAAGCCTACCTGGGGCCTGGTCTTGCCCCCTATGATGGTCCTGAGGACAGCTGACCTGACAGGGAAGGATATTCCTCCACACATACACATACTGTCCTCTGCAGGAGGAATATCCCTACTTCAGTAGGGGAGCATGAGGGAGGAAGCTGGGGGCCTCCTCTCTCCACATCCAGAGGGTTACATCTCCAGGGTTTATCTAAACTTCACTCTTACCCTGCAAACTCATTCTCACAGTTGGGATTTCTGAAGTGCAGGGGCATTAAAGAGATAAGAAGTGCATGGTGGGGGGTTCACACTAGGTCACCCCACACACAGGGACTCAGCTGTCAGTGTTATGGAGGACTACAAACTGAGGATTTAAACCCAAAGAAACTCATCCTCCCCAGCCCTGGAACCCAGAAGTCTGAGGTGCAGGTGTCTCAGGGCCACTGTCCTTCCACAGGCCCAGGGGAGGCTCCTTCTTGCCTCTCCCAGCTCCTGGGGGCTCCGGATGTCCCTGGGCTGTGGCCCACATCACTCCAGTCTCTGCCTCCATCTCCACATAGCTCGTCCTCTCAGCACATCTATGTTTATGACAACTCCAGTCCTTAAATTTAGGACCCACCCAAGCAAGTCCAGGATGACCTTATCTTACATGATTATATCTGCAAAGACCTCATTTCCAAATAAGTTGCTTTCATAGTTCTAGGTGGGAAGAGATTTGGGGGATGCTGTTCTGGCCACAGCATTTGTGTGTCATCCCTCCTCCAAGCCCTGCTCAGGTTGGTCTGGCTCCTGGGGGCTTTTTCCTCTCTAGGTCCAGACAGCACCACATGGCCATGTGATTTCCATGGCTGGATTCATGTACCGGCAGGAGTCCAGCTGCCAGAACGACTGGGTAGTCCTGGAAAGCTAGAGGTTGAGTCCTGCCCCACCAACATAAATGCATGTAAACCAAAGATTTAAATTTCCTTTAAAAAGTCATAAAATTCTAGAAGAGAACTTCTGGTCTATGTGACAGCACAGATGGATCTCAACAGTATCGCTGAGTGATAGCAGTCAGTACACACTGTCACACTGTCAGAATCCCTCAGCAGAAAGTTTTAGAAGAGACAAAACCTCCTGGGCTGCAAGAGGTCAAGATGTGGATGCTTTTCTGGGTGTATTGGTTACAATGGGCACAAAGCGACCCTCTGGGGAGGGACTGTCCTATGCCCTGCCTGGGTGGTGGTCTGGCCGATGCTAGTCCACAGTGAGTGAACTATGCACCAGATTTAAAAGATTAAATGATTTGTTAGAAATTCCAGAGACAGACAAAGTGAAAACTGGGGAACAAATTCACATGACACTAAGGCACCACTGCAGAGCCCCAGTTGGCAAAGAAAAGAGGCTGGACTATGCATCACGTTGGAAAAGACAGAGGCAGAGTGGAAGCCATGTGGGGATTTGGCAACAGCCACCCAGTGAAAACTCTGCACCCTTCTGAGGGAGCAGTTCCGGAGATGGCTGTGGTGCACACGTGGAGAGGCATGGTGGGTGCCTCTCCTTTACTTCCTTTTTATAAAAGCAGAGGATGGAAATGCCTGCCCGCTCATCACAGAGGATGGCAGAGGGAGTCACCACACTCACACCCTGCAACCATGTGCAGACACATATACAAGGTGACAGAGAATGAGGACGTATGACTCCAAGGTACGTGGAGGGCAGCTGCCGGCTCCCTTTGTCAGAGGGAGTGTCCACGTCCTGTTCCACTGGGCCTGCTGGCAGAGGCGGGACTCCCCAACAGGAATGCAGGCAGAGCTATGTTTCCGGATCCTGCTGCAGCATCAGTTTTAAAAGATGCTGAGCATGCAGGGTGCGGAATGAAAACAGATGCAAAGGACAAGTGTACCAAGTTCACAGCAACCAGGAGGTGGGAACAGCCAAGTTCCTTCCATCAAGGAATATTAGCCACAAAGAGAAAGGCAGCTCTGACATGGCCACAACACGGATGAGCCATGAAGACGCTGTGCTCAGAGCAGCTGGACACAGGTCTCATGTTAACATGCGGTGGGGCACTTGGCCCCACACTTTCGGACAAGTGTGAACCAAAGAGCAGCAAACACATTTTTACCTTCGTGTGGTGCGGCTAAGGCCGTCAGCGGTTGCTGTTGGCAGCTGGGCACCCAGGGCCACCCACACCACAGCAGCTGGTAGACAAGGGCCCTTCCATGTGCTGGACACAGACAGGACACTGTAGAATGTCACATGGGACACGCCCCACCTGTGGCCATCGTGGTGTGTCCCACCTCTGGCAGGTGTCAGTCCAGTGCTATCTTTCTTATCATTTGTTGCAATTGAAGAGACTTGAGGCTTTTTCAGTTCACTTGAAAAATCCCTGGGGCATTTAAGCTTCTCCTCCCCAACACTGGAGTGCTGAGCCCAGGAGACTCTCAGCAGTCTTGGGTGGAGAGTGATGGAGAAGCTGGCGAGGCCTGAAACCTCCTCCCCCATGTTCTAGAAGTAAGAACAGACTAGCCAATGGGTGTGTAGCCCTGAATTCACCCCCCTCCTGGAGGTGGCCTGTGGGCCTCCCTCGACTGCATCATAATGAGGGAGACAGAGGCACAGGTGTGGGCTTGTGTGCACATGCGTGTGCCAGTGTGTGCACATGTGCCCTGTGTGCATATGTGTGTGTCCACCTGTGTGCTTAAGGGTTTCCCCACACCTAAGACTGGCTCTACAGTGCCCCTGTGGGGTCGTGCAAGTGATAGCCCTTCCCCCCACCTCACCTGGGATGGACAGGTGGTGCAGGGGCACGTCCCATAGCTGGGGGCTCAGTGCTGACATCCAGTCTGAGTTCTTCATCCCACTGCGCAGGCTGGGGAAGCTGCACCCGGTGCTCATCTGCCCGCCCATGGCAGGACCGCCTCCTGCAACCTGCAGAAGGAAAAGAGGCTTTTTTAGGGCAAAAACTTGTGCTGATCACACAGGGGCTGTAACTTTGGGGAGGAAAAAACAGACTGGGGAGGAATAGGTTGTTGAGGGGGTCAGAATAACCTCCTCAAATATTCTCTTAGAGGATGTTTACCCTCTAGATTAATAGTCCCCCCTCTACTATAACAGTCCCCCCTCCACTATAACAGTCTCCCATCTACTGTAATAGTCCTCTCTGCACTAAAATAGTCCCCATCTACTGTAATAGTGCCCTTTCTACTGTAACAGTCCTCCCTCTACTATAATAGCTCCTCTTTTACTATAACGGCCCCCCTACTGTAAGTCTACCCCTACTATAATAGTACCCTAAACTGTAATAGTCCCCCTCTACTATAACAGTCCCCCACTGTAATAATTCTCCTGTACTATAATAGTCCCCCTGCTATAATAGTCCCTCTTACTAGAACAGTCCCCCCCTACTATAATAGTCCTCCCTTTACTATAACAGTCTTCCCTCTACTGTAATAGTTCCTATTATAATAGTCCCTCTTAACTGTAACAGTCCCCCTCTATAGTAATAGTCCTCCCTCTACCATTATAGCCCCCATTCTAGTGTAATAGTCTCCCTATACTGTAATAGTCCCCCCTCTACTGTAATAGTCCTCCTCTACTAAAACAGCCTCCCTTCTACTGTAATAGTCCCCTTCTATGGTATTAGTCCCCTCTACTATAAAGTCACCCCTGTAGTGTAGCAGTAATAGCCCCCTTCTGTTGTCATTTTCCCCCTTACTGTAATGTCCCCCCTGTAAAGGTGAGGGGAAAGTTGCCCTTTCTGCTGAAAGTTCACTGAAAGATCAACTGAAGACAGATTAATGAGAGAAAGGATTTATTACTATGCACACAGGGACACATCATAGAGTGATTACCCAGTTTCTCGATGTAGTTCAGATATCTTTATAATCACCCTTCAGAGGAGGGAAGGAATGCGGGAGGATAGGGCATCAGCGGTTGCTAGAGAGATTGGTAGGGATAACCAGTGGATAAGGAGAAATAGATTGACTTGTGGATTGACCTGGGAGACAGGTGTTTATGACCCAAATGATTTGGGCCAGGTTCCCTACATTCCCAACACTCATGCCTGAAATATCTTGGGATAGCAGGAAGGGGGAAAGGGAGTCAATTGTCCTCTTGATCTCTGATCAGGCTAGTCCAGTTTATGAAGAGAGGGAAGACCTCCTCCAGTGTCTTGACCTGGAATGGACTTCAGTCATACCAGGAAGTCATATGTTGGGATGAAATTTCCTCAACTCCTTCACTCCTTTACTGTAACAGTCCCTCTTCTACTGAAATAGTCCCCCCTCTACCGTAATAGTCCTCTCTACTATAATAGGCCCCTTCTACTGTAATAGTCCCCCTCTACTATAATAGTGCCCCTCTACTGTAATAGTCCCCCCTCTAATGTAATAGTCCCCTCTACTGAAATAGTCCCCCCCACCGTAATAGTCCTCTCTACTATAATAGTCCCCCTCGACTATAACAGTCCCCCCTGCTATAATTCCCCCGTACTATAATAATCCCCCTCTACTGTGATAGTCCCCCTACTGTAATAGTTCCCCTATACTATAATAGTAATCTCTACTGTAACAGTCCCCCTCAACTGTAACAGTCCCCCTCAACTGTAATAGTCCCCCTCTACTGTAATAGTCCTGTCTAATATAATAGTCCCCCTGTACTGTAATAGTCCCCTCTACTATAACAGTCCCCCTCTACTATAATAGTCCCCCCCACTATAAGTCCCCCTCTACTATAACACCTGCCCCTACTGTAATAATTCCCCTGTACTGTAATAGTCCCTCCACTGTTATAGTCCCTCCTACTATAACATTACCCTCTACTGTAATAGTCTCTCCCTACTATAATAGTTTCCCTCCACTGCAATAGTCCCCTTTTACTGTAATAGTCCTACTATAATAGTTCCCTCTGCTGTAATAGTTTCCCTGTACTATAATAGTCCCCCCTACTGTAACAGTCCCCTTTACTATAACAGTCCCCCTCTACTGAAATAGTCCCCCTCTACTGTAATAGTGCCCCTGTTGTAATAATTCCCCTGTACTCTAATAGTCCCCCCACTCTAATAGTCCCCCTCTACTGTAACAGTCCCCCTCTACTGTAATAGTCCCCCCTCTACTGTAATAGTCCCCCCTCTACTGTAATAGTCTTCCTTCTACTGTAATAGTCCTTTTCCCCACATCATTAGACCCTCGCCTCACATCCCATGTCCCCTGACACTGAGTGGTGTCCCCTCCTGTCCCTATGTTTTACTACCCCTCTCACTACATGACAGCTGTGGAGTACAGACAGGGATCTTCAAAGATCCACTGCCACTCCCAGGGCAGCTCCGATGCGTCTTCCAGACAGCACCTGAGTGGGCCTGGAGGGCTCTCACAGAGCCCTGACCCCTGATCAGCAAGGTCCTCTCTACCCTGTCCTTACAGCTGAGGGGGACAGATGCAAATGTGCTGAAGGTCACAGTGGGGCTGAGTGGCCAGGCCAGGTGAGACAGCTGCACTCCCACCTGCTGACTCCGCTGGAAAGGTCTTCTCCCTCCCTAACCCTAACCCCCAGCCAGAGGCATGTGAACCTGGCATGGTTCACACTTGGGTGAATAAGCAGGTGCTGAGCCCCAAGCCCCAACATTTCCTCCTACCAACATTCCGACATTCCCAGATCCCCAAACACTCACCCTCCCCAGAGTGAGGGCATCAGTGAATAAAGGCTTTTTCCCAGATGGGCCCCATAGTGACAAGCCAGAAGGCCCCCCCACAAGGCTCTATCCAGGCCATTTCACAAACCACCAGGAGTGTCACAGCCCCAAGGAGTCACGGTACACCTGCGGCCTCTCTGGAGGCACAGGGAACCCTGTGCCCCTTGGGAACCCTGGCCCCTGTCCCTGCCTATGACCCCTGCCTCACCAAGGGTCCCAGGCAGGAGAAGATGAGAAGCCCCGGGCCTGAGCTATAGGAGGGCAACTAAACCCCCTCCCCGCCCCCATGAAGACTGAGCTGCCCCCTTGTCCCTGGAGGACTCTGAGCCCCAAGGAGGTGGGCACTCACCTCCCACTCCTCTGAGTTTCCAGCAGCTCCTGCCGCTGTTCTCCCTGGGACACACAAGCACTTCCTAAAGTACATTCAGGCCATTGGGATTGGAGGGCGGGATCACTCCTCCCCCGCGGGGTAGGGCGGGCACCTCCCAGAGCCGACCTGTCCCAACCGGTTGAAAACACCATCCTCAACTCTGGCAGAGCCCTCACAGCCACGGCACCACTGCCCAGGGTCAGGCAGGGCCAGCAGCAGCTGAAAACACCATCCCCAACTCGGGCAGAGGCCCCACAGCCAGGTCACCACTGCCCAGGTGCCGTCAGGGGCCAGGTCCTCACAGACCAAGGGACAGGGGGACACTCTGGGGACACCAGGGTGTCCTGACAGTGACAAGAGAGTCTAACCATCCTCCGGCTTAGGGAACAAGGGACTGAGACGATGGCCTGCCTGGGTCCTCACGGTGTCCTCTGGTCCGGGGACAAGTGACATCTGGTATGCCCAATCACTGCATTCTTTTGGTCAGAGGGGCCCTCCCAGGGGTTGTGGAGGACACTGTGATCCTGCTCTAGCCACTGTCCTCTGCAGTGGCCACCCGTGGCAGGAGCAAACAAACACTTTATCTCAAGTCCGGTTGCCACACATCTAGCAGCAAGTGGCCGGCAGCGTCTGATCTGTGAGTGCCTAACCCAGCAAGCCGCCAAGTGCCAAGTGTCCTGGCTCTGGGAAGCCTCAGTCCCCTCAGGTGGGGAGTGGCTCTTCCCAGAGAAGGTCCCCCAGCCCGCTCCCCTAAGGTGACCTGGTGCCTGGGTCCAGGTCTGTCCTCATTTGCTCTGCCTCCCCTGCCTGCCTGGGCCAGCGTGGCCTTCAGAGAGTGGACACACACTGGGAAGCCACAGGGCAGACTCAAAGCACTTGTGAGGGAGCCCATGTTCCTGGACTGAGTTCTCCAGCTTTGTCAGGCCAGGGGCTTCTCTCCCCAGACCCTCTTCTGTCCTGGTCTCCCTGTCCTCTCAGGAACCACAGTGGGGGATACTGTGGGGATAGCTGCTCTCCTGTGGGGACAGACATGCCATCAGCCAGACTTCCTCTCTCCCAGCTTCACTCAGGCCTGGTCAGCCCCGCTTCCCTGGCTTCTTCCTCTCCCTCCCTTCCCTTCCCCTCCCTCCCCTCCCCTCCCCTCCCTTCCTCCCCTCCTCCTCCCTCTCCTCTCCTTCTCCCTCCCCAGTCATGAAGACTCTGCGATACCTGCAGCCAGTCACTGCCTCCTGTATGCCCATGTGCCCCCCACACACACACCCTGAAAGAGCTTATAAAATGCCCTGTGCCCTGCTGTGACATGGACCAATGTCACAGCAGCTGGGCTGTCCCCTGTGTGCTCTTTCAGCTGAGTGTGCACTGGACAGTGTGGGTGGGGCCCAGTGGGCTGAGGGCTATGGGCACGTGTCTTAACCACTCCGTTGTGTTGCAAGCACAGATTGCAAGCACAGATTGCGAAAGGGGCTTGAGTTAAGTAGACTCAGATGAGTGGGGTCAGCTCTGTCCAACCTCCCTGTGGGCAAAGCAGCTATGTGTTCAGAGGGTATTTGGGGGCCACTCACAGCACTACCCACAGAGCACCCAGGCTTGGTCTAGCCTTCCCAGAGGAGTAGGGAGCTCTCTTCTTTGTTCAGAGAATCCCACCACCTGTGTTTCAGCTTGGGATCTTTAAGGTGGAGGTTGCCCTCCAGTGATTAGCTGGAGATAAGGATTTTAACATGTGCAGGTCCTGGGGCACTTGGCCTGCCTGGAGGCCCCACCCTGGGGTCAGGGAGCAAGAGAGAGAGAGAGAGAGAGAGACCCCTAGGCCAAAGCCTTTAGGGGTCCAGGGCATTATCCAAACTGGAGTCTCCTGTACAGATCTACCTGGTCTAAGCTAGAGGGCATGAGCTCCACGGATCTCACCATTACCCAGAGGGGTCCCTGTGGCTCAACTAGAACGTCCCTCTGGAGGTGGGGTTGGAAGCTGCAGGGTCCCTTGGGAGGTGGGGTCAAAGGTTGCAGGGTAGGCCCTGGGGGGTGGGGTCAGAGGCTGCAGGGTCCCTGTGGGGCTGGTGTCAGAGGCTGCAGGGACCCTGGGGATTGGGATCGGTAGGACCAGTGGGCAGGCTGCACCCAGCTGTCCCTTGGTGAGTGATCAGTGGGGAGGTGGGTGCTGGGGCAGGTGTCTGGACTGACCACACTGAGAACGGGAGGCAGCAGGGTCTGGAGCCTTGGTCAGGGCAGTCGAGCCCTTTCCTGGTGTGAGGAAGTCCAGGCAGCACTAGGGGTGGATGACTCAGAGGCAACCTATAGTCAAAGGAGCTCAGGACACCCAGGCCCCCACACTGCCCCGACTCAGGCCACCGGTGGGGTCCCTCTCGAGGGCAGTGCAGTGGGCAGAGGGCCCACACAGGACAGCTGCATGTTGGGTGCAGTGATTTCCAACATCAGCCGCCTGTGGGCCCTTGTGGCCCCTCCTCAGACTGGGGGGGACTTTCAAAGTCTTGCCGTATGTGGGGCACAAGGACAGGGTGGCACCCTCAGGACCCATGGGACCCCTGGTGGCTTTGGGACTGGCTCAGAGAGTGTCCCCATGGGCAGATCTCGAGGCCAGAGAGGTCTTGCGCCCCTGGATGTAGAGAAGCTGTGTCCTAAGCACTGAGTGGTCTTCTGTGTCCTGAGGGGGCTTCCTGAGTCTTGAGCACTGAGTGGGCTTCCTCTGTGGCCTGAGCAGGGTTCCTCTAGACACCTCTTCCATTCTTTTCTCTCCTCCCCTTGTTGTGTGCTGACAGCAGATGACATGCAGCAGAATTATTTACTCACAGCTGTATCTGGCCTCACCCCTTTACCAGAGGAAGGGGACCCTTTGAAGTCTTCCTGGCCCACCCCCAGCCTACCCATCCCCCACCTCACTGAGGTGTCCCTGCCTTGCACCCTCCCTGCACCCTGTTCTCCCAGTATAGGGCAGCAGCGTGGGCACTGGGGAGTGAGGGTGGAGGTTTAGGGTTAGACACTGAGGGGGTTAGAGTTAGGTGATGGGGCTGGGGGATGGAGGTTAGGGTTAAGGTTAGACACTGACTGAGCAGGGTTTAGGGTTAGGGCTAGGGCTAGGTGCTGGGGCAGGGTGGAGGTGAGGGTTTAGGGTTAGGGTTAAACATGGTGCAGGGGTGCTAGTGTGGAGGAGTGGGGGTTTAAGGTTAAGGTTATGGTTAGGCACTGGGTCTAGGGCTGGGGGGAATTAGGGTTAGGGTTAGGCGCTGGGCTGTGGGGGCCGCTCTTTCAATCCAGCATTCTCTGACTCTTCATTTAATGAATATTGAGCAGGGATCTGGGAGATAGCGATTTCTGTTAGTAACAAACACAGACTTCCTAGATTACAAATCTAGGAAGAAGTTTTCTCCAGGTCTGTAGTTCTCTCTGCAGATTTGTGGGTTGTTGGCAGGGGAGCTATTTTGCAGAACAAGCTAACTGGGACTGGGAAAGGGTTTGGAAGTTTGGGCACAAATGATCCAGGCCCCACACCTTGGCTTTGAGGTTGCAGACACTGGGAACCCACAGTGGGTTTCCAGAGCCACTGGGAGCTGGCTAATCAGCTGTCACTTCACACTGACCATCCTAACCATAACCCTCCAAGGGCCCTTTCCTGCCCGGCTTGCCTCAGGGATTTTAATGCAGGCACCCAAATGCCCTCTACTCACTCACAAGTAGGGAAGACATTAAACTTTGCTAAAAATGGCCAATACACTTGTACATGTTAAAGCACACTAGTATTCAGTGTCAGAACAAATTTACCATTTTCCACTGATCAAGAAAATCAAGATTAAAAGCTATAATGCTTGGTGCTGGCCACAGTGTGGTGAGAGGGGCAACCATGGCAGGAGTGTAGATCAGCAGAGGAGGGATTGGTCCAAATCTGACTTACACTTCCATGCACTCTTGTACAGTTATTCCTCTCTGAGGAAAGAATTCATCCTGAGGAGGTCATGTGAAGGACAGATACGATTATAGGCAGAGATGTTTATCACATTAGTCAGTGTCAACCGGGCCAGCCAATGGGCCCTACACAGCTACTAAGTGGGAGTTTGTGTGATTTTTCCCTGAGACAAGGCCCAGCCTCCATGCGGTGGTGTCATCGTAGCTCACTGCTGCCTTCACCTTCTAGGCTGATGGGACCCTCCTGCCTGAGCAGCTGGGACTATAGGCGCCACCACACCCAGCTGATTTTTAGACTTTCTTGTAGAGATGGGGTCTTATTGTGTGCCCAGTCTGCATGCCCAGTTCTCTTAGATTTCCCAGGCATGTAGCCAACTGATTTGCAAAATGATGGCAAATTTTGCTTCCTCTTTTCCAGTTGTTGCATCATGTCCATGTTCAATTGTGTTGTCTAGTGATTCTGGGGTGATGCAGAAGAAGTGAGTGAGAGGTGTCCTCTTCACTTTCGTCTCTCTTCAAGGGACGCAGCTACAACTTTACCATGACACATGTGCTTTTATGCAGAGGGAAGGGCCCAGAGTCCCAGGGCGTCCAAGAGTATGCACAGGGTGTTCCAGGGGATCTCAGAGCCCATCCAGGGCATCCAAGATGATCCCAGAGCCCATCCAGGGAGGTCCCAGGGGGTCCCAGAGCCTACCCAGGAAGGTCCCAGGGGTTCCCACAGCCCACCCATGTAGGTCCCAGAAGGTCCCAGATGATCCCAGAGCCCACCCAGGGAGGTCCCTCCCAAGGGGTCCCAGAGCCTGTCCAGGGAGGTCCCAGGGGGTCCCAGAGTCCACCCAGGGGTCTCAGATGATCCCAGAGCCTGCCCAGGGAGGTCCTGTGGGTCCCAGAGCCCACCCCAGGCTTCCTGGTCAGAGGCCCAGAACCTGACTAGGTTGGGCTTGGGGTTCATGAAAGTGACCCTTCTTCCTGAGAAACCTGGGAGGGCAGAGGAATCCCCACCTCCTCAGGGCACACAGTCATTTTGGAGGGTGGGAGGGTCACTCAGGGTCAAGGGACAATAGGTGGCAGGAAGAGAGGAAGGTAAAGCCATCACGGAAGCCTGTCTGATCGCCTGTCACATGAGGGCCGAGCGCCACCTGCAGGAGCTGATGATGAACAGAGACCCAGATCCTGCCAAGGCCTCAGAAAGACCAGGACGGTCCCCAGAGGGCACACTGTCCAAGCACCCCTTCATCAGTGTCAGGGATGGAGGCTGCCCAGGGCCATTGTCCCAGCAATGCCCATAGCTGTCTATGCCCTGAGAGCTGCTCAGGACCCCTACATCTTGTCATCCTGGACCCCTGGTCTTCATGGGACACCTGACTGGGTGTTGGTCCAGAGTGGGTGCCTGGACACTACCCTGAACTGGCCCATAGGCTCATTCTGGCCATTGCTCCGAGCCCAGAGTGGACAGCCCTGCCCTGTGCCTAGAGCTGGCTGTCTGTTTTCTTCTTTCCTGCAGTTATTTTTTTAATTGAGAAGAGTCACTGTACTTACAATTAACCCTTTAAAGTGTACAATTTACCAACATTTAGCACACTCAAAATGTGGAGGGACCCACCCTTCTCTCTGTTTCCACAATATCCTTGTCACTCCAAGATGAGGCCCTAGGCCTACCAGGGGTCACTCCCCAACCTCCGGCCCAGCCCCTGGTGACCTGCAGCCACGTTCTGTCTCTGTGGGTTGTCTGTTCTGGATACCCTGGGGCCACCCTGCCAGTCGGGACAGGTTCCTCCCTGTCCAAGGGACATGCAGCACACACATCTGTCGGGCAATGAGCCAGACCCCCAGAGTCACAGTAGGAGAGAGGCAGAGAGTCCACTGCCTCCACCGCTTCCCTGACCGCAGCACTGGTTCTCAGTCTGGATGACTCCCAGATTCCTGGGCCCACACTCAGTCTCCCCCTACCTTGACCCCTCAGGTTCCTGGGTATCAGGGTCTATACCTGACGGAGGTCCCCCATACCCCCCTGGACCTGCAACCCCCTCCAAGGGCTCTGTCCCCTCCAAGGGCTGTGTCCCTGGGAACCTGTTGCACCTTCAATGTCTTTGTCCCCTCCAAGGGCTCTGTCTCCTCCAAGGACGCTGCCCCCCAGACCTGCCCCCTTCCAAGGGCTCTGCCCTGGGGACCTGCTGTACCTTCCCGGGGCTGACTGTTCAGTTAGGACCCACTTCCCAGTGGCCGTCACGTGTTCCCACAGCAGTGACGGGGTCCAAGGCCCTTCCTCCTCCAGGTCCAGGACTCTCATTCTGACTCAACACCCAAGTGCCTTCACAGGAAGTGAGCTGCCATCAGCACCTTGAGAGCCATGGGATGAGTGTCCTTGTTCTAGTCATCTGGAGTCTCACAGCCCCATGTGCTCCTGTGTGTGGTGAGGACCCTATTCATGCCACACCGGAGACCCCTCTGAGTCACGGCCCAAGAGTGTCCCATCATCCTGGGTGCATGTTTGGAGTGGGAACACCAAATGCTGGTGAACCATTTGGAGGGTCCTCAGTCAGATACAGGGCTACCTTGCCCCAGCAAAGACTTGCTGAAATGAAAACACGTCCAAGGTACCCACAGTAGCTCTCTGCACAACAGCCAGAGGGTGGGAGCAGGCTGAGGGTCCCCAGCCCTGTGTGTGGTGGGCCTGCACAGGGAATTGTGCTTGGCCTCAGACAGGGACAAGGTCCCAACACCTGCTACAACCTGGCTGATCCTGGAAGACTCAGAGGCTCAGCAAGGGCAGCCAGACACAGAGGCCATAGGGAGGAGGGTCCCCTTTATATGAGAACAGAAAGTGGATTCGGCATCAGCAGGGGCTGGGGAGAGGGTCGGGACTGACTGCTGATGGGGACGGGTCTCCTCTGTGGGTGGAGAAATTGTTCGATAACAAGACAACATTGTGAGTGCATTAAATGCCTTGAACCGTTCACCTTAAAATCACTAACTTTATATACATTTACCACAATTGAAAAAAAAAAACGTTGTGTGCTCTGGGCAGGGAATTTAAAATCTGCAGAGATATCACCTGTCTCACCCAGATGATTTCTGGGACAGGCAGGTGACCACGTAGGCAGACTAAGGGCCTCAGCAACCCAAGAGGGGACTATGCCAGAGATCAGTGCCTGGTGCTCCCATGTGACTCATGTCCTCCAAGCAGTGAGCAACGGAGAGACTCTGAAGACTGGCCGTGTGTATTTCTCGGCTCTGACCCAGCCACTCATGCAGGGATGAGCAGACTGAGCCACTGACGCTGGTCCAGTCCCTCTGGCGTGGCTTTCAGCCAGAAAAGACATGAGGGGCAACTCCTCTCACCCCCAGGCCGGTGACCTGCAGAGGATGCAGAGATGCTGTGGTCAGGCCCACATTGCTACCTAAACAGGGTGCTATTGGCAGAGTGAGGCTAGACTGAGTCTGGGAACTTCATAAGCCACGCACTGAAAAAATAACTTTTGTGTCACACTGGGGGGTTGTGTTTGAAATGTTTGTTTTCTAGGAGGGTTGATGAAGTGACCATCCACCTTCAGAAATGCCCACTCGGCCTAAACTTACCAGAGTTTAAGATGCTCCCCTCCCCCCACTGTCACCTGGTGTAGGGCAGCACAAATGTTGCCACAAGGACTCTCAGTATAAAAACCTTCCCAAACCTTGAAGATGTGTCCAGCTTGAGGCTCCTTCAGGAGCTGCTCCTGGCTCAGGCCATCTGCCGCAGAGGTCACGTACAGGTCCATGTAGCTGGGGCCCCCAAAGCTGCAGGATGTGACCCTGGACACGGGCATGTGTACGGTGCATAGCAGCGTCCCTGTCAGCAAGGGTAAGGCCAATGCTGGGACCCTTAGCCGCCTACTGCTCAGCCCGGCCCCTGGCCTGACTCCAGGTCGACCCCTGGCAGCACATGGTTCCCTGTGACAACTGTAGCACCTGAACTGTAACCCTAACCCAAACCCTGACTGAACACTAACCCAAACTTGAACCCTAACCTTCCCAGCCCAGCCTGGCCTCACTTCCTACTGTGGGCTCAATGGCGTGCCCCCCATATTCACAACAACTAGGACCTCAGAACAGGATCTTATGTGGAAATAGGGTCCCTGCAGGTGTAATTAGTGAAGGGTCTCAAGATGAGACCATCCTGGATTAGGGAGGACACTAAATCCAGTGACAGGTGTTCTCCTAAGAGACAGCAGAAGGGGACACAGACACACCAGAGAAGCCACATGGAGACAGAGGCAGAGACAGGAGCGATGTGGCCAAGAGCCCAGGGATACCTAGAGACTCCAGAAGCTGGGAGAGGCAGGAAGAAGACTCCCCTAGGGCATCTGGAGGAAGATTGGCCCAGCCCACATGTGGATTTCAGACTTCTGGTCTGCATGACTAAGAGAAGGTAAATTCTGTTGTTCAAGCCCCAGTTTTGGTCCTTCATAAGGGCAACCATGGGACAACACCACACTTGCCAAATGGTGAAACCCAACCCTGGGAGGTTGTGCCATCTGGGAAGGAAGGGACCCTCAGCAGCTGGACAAGTGTGTCCCTACAAGCACACGACTCTCTCCCCATTCCTAACTCCTGAAGCCAGAACGCTGTGGATGCAGTCGACCCCTGATGTGGCCAACCTCGATGGCCTTGCTGTTGGCATTCACCTGTCTCAGGATCCACACGGATCAGCCTGCCTCCATCGATGCAGGCCACCCAGAGCTTCCCCGCAGTGTCCACACACATCCCGTCTGGCATGCCCTGCCCCTGCTGCAGGTGGTACAGGATGCGTGGATTGGCTGCAACCAGAGGATGGGAGTGGGACAGCATGCTCCCTGCCCCGGTGGGTGCCCCAGAAGGGTGACCTCGGGGGAGCTCACATTCCCTCCTGAGTGCTCCAGCAGGGTGATTTCAGGGAGCCCATGTCCCTCCTGGGTGCCATGGCAAGGTGACTTCAGGAGAGCCTATGGCTCTCCCTGGTACCCACAGCAGGTTAACCTCCTGGGTGCCCATAGAGCAGCGGTTCTCAACCTGTGGGTCACAACCCCTTTGGAGGTCGAATGACCCTTTCACAGGGGTTGCCTAAATACATCCTGCACATCAGATATGTACATTATGATTCATAACAGTAGCAAAATTACAGTTATGAAGCAACAACGAAAATAATTTTATGGTTTGGTGTCACTACAACATGAGGAACTGTATTAAAGGGTCGTGGCATTAGGAAGGTTGAGAACCACTGCCATAGAGGGAGACTTCAGGGAGCCCACGTCCTCTTCTGGGTGCCCATGGCAGTGTGACCTTGGGGAAGCCCCCATTCTCTCCTGGGTGCCCATTGGAGAGGGACCTCAGGGGAGCCCACATCCCTCCTGGGTGTCCACGGCGGGCTGGTCTCGGACAGCCTACATCCTCTCCTGGATGCCCACAGGGTGATCTCAGGGGAACCCACATCCCCTCCTGGGTACACACAGCAAGGTGACCTCAGGAGCCCAGGTACTCTGCTCAGCCCCCAGTGGGGCTGCTAGGGTGGGGATGTCAGTGCTGGGCTGGGGCCTGAGGGAAGGGGCCGAATGGGATGGTGCGTACCTACTCCACCCGTCTGCATGTCGTAGTCGAATGCCCGCACACAGTAGTCCAGGCTGTCCACGTGGTAGAAGGTCCTGTGATCCAGGGACCAGTCCAGCCCGTTGGGGATGCCCAGCCCTTCCAGGTGTCTGACCACTGAGCCGTCAGCATACAGCGTGTACAGTGAGCCCTGCCCTCGTGCCCACACACCTGGGGCAGACGCCTCTGGCATGGTGCCTGGGAAGGTCAGAGGTCAGCCAGAGGGCCAGGAGTCTAGCAGCCCCCCCACCTTCCCTTGAGGGCTGGCCTTGCATCCTGGCGGTCCTGTGACCCTACCATAGTTGTGAACATTGCAATAACAGACTCTGAGCCTCCCAGCAAGTCTTGAATGTGAGGTGGTTTCAGGGACCCCAACACATGTCCCCACAGCCTCCCCAGGTGAAAGAACTAGTTCTTGCCAATTTCTGATGTTTGGAGTTGAGACTGTGTGCTCATGGCCTCCATCTATTGGTCCTGGCATTTTGCCTGTGTGGCCTGAGCTGCCCCCTTCCTGAGGCTCTCAGAGTAGTACCCTGGGATTTCTGCAGCAGACCCTGGATGCAGCCACCTTGTCTGTGGCCTGGCACTCCCATTCTAGATGGGAAGCTCACACTTGCTCTCCGGCCTTCCTTGACTTTTCTGCAGACGGTGCTGATGGCCCCTCCTGTGAGCTGGCTACAGGCCCTGAGTACCACAGGGTGCTGTGGTCCCAGGCAGCTGCTGCCTGCAGGTTTTGACACCCACCCAGAACACCCAGGGCAAGTGTGATGCTCTCCCCAAATGTGGATGCCTTTAGGAAGGTGCTTGTGACCACTGCCGCATGCTCGTGGATTCAGCCTCTCCAAGGAAGGTGGAGGCTGTGTCTGTGTGGGCAGTCAGGAGCCAAAGAGGCGTAAATGGGGAAAAGACTAGGATTGGCATCAAAGGAAACCTTCCAGAACGGTAGCCCGGTGAATCCAGGGCAGTGCAGGGCACGGACTGCACCCTGTGCTCCTTCCTCAGGGGACATGGGGACAGCTCCTTACAGCCCCCAGCACCTGCTGTGAGTGGAGAATTGCCCAGGCCCTGAGGTCGGCATGCCTTTGCTCCATGGGCTGAGCTGCTGACCTCTTCGTGTCTCCACTGACCCCTGGCTCACTGCGCTGAGGCCATACTCTCACCTTTTGGAAGCTCACCTGCCACAAACCTCCCAGCAGGGTCCACCTTTCCATCGTTGAACCTGTTGTGGGGCTTGTCCCTGTCCAGCCAGGCTACCCACTGTACCTGCTGTGTTCCCCAGTCCAGGAGGCCAAGGCAGGTGCCGGCAGCCACCACGTAGGTCCCCTTCTGGCACAGGGCCACAGAGCCGACGCGGTTTCCTGGGGGAGGTTGGTGGGCAAGAGGTGACCCTGCTGCTGCATCTCCACAGGGCCAATGCTGTCCCCCACTGCTCGCACCCATCAAGACATGCTGATAGATCCGTCCCCTCCTCCCAGGGCAGTGGGCCTGGCTGGTCCTAGGCATCATCTGGGCTGGCATCCGTGGGCCACCCAGGTTCTTCCTGAGATCACTTTGCTGCACTCCCCTACACACACAGCACCCACTGTGGGCCCAGCAGGAGACCGACCTCATGTATCTGCCTCCTTGTCTGTGAGGAGGACAGTGGTTTCTGCCTCCTGGGGAGGACACACAGCCCTCCTCACTGGTGGACGGTGCTCAGCCCATTGAGCAAGGGCAAGTCGATCCCAGTGCTTCAGGTTAGGCTTAGGTTACCCTGACCTCCAAGGCATTAGGGTTACAGGTACCCCAACCCCTTGGTCTCAGGAGCCAAGGCTAGCAGGGTAAGGGAATGAGAGCCTTCATGTGATGTACCCTGCTCAACTCACCCTCTGATGGGGGGCAAGTCCAGGCCCTGCATGGGTGCATCCCCTCCACTCACTCAGGCCCACGGTCTGCACCTCCCCTGTGAAGGGGTTCCAGCGGCACACGTTCCTGCTGTTGATGTCCACGTACACCAGCTGCCCTGTCTCCTCTTCCCACACTGGACACTCGGCCATCCGGTGCCGCTGCCTGATGACAGCCTCGATCTTGGGGGTCGCCATGGCCTGAGCAGGGGAACAGGGTCAGTGAACAGCCCCTGCTTCTCCTGGACACCAGGGTGGGGGTGCTGGGTAGCTTGAGACCATGACTCTTCCAGGTGTGTGAAGACATGGTCCCCATGCTGTGATGACAGCTCTCTGCCCTTTGAAGGCCACCAGCTCTGAGACCCAGAAAACATACCAAAGGGCCCACCCAAGCCAGAGCCCTTTCTCGGAAGACAGAAAGGGCTCACCCAGATCAAGGACTGTTCTCAGGGGACAGAAGGGCCCACCCAGACCAGGGCCTGTTCTTGGGGGCCTATGCCCCCTGAACCCAACACACAGAGACCCACAGAAAATGCTGGAGGGCAGTTTGCTGGAAAAGACGGCACTCTACAAAATTTCCCAAGACTGTCTCCCAGAAGTGCCTGCCCCTGCTCTGAGCACACTGTGTGTTCACTTACCAGGCCCACACTATCACCACCCACACTAAAGGTGGGGAGTCTGAGGCCCAGAGAAGCCAAGTGCTTGCCCAGACAGAACAGGCATTGGTCCAAGGGGCAAGGGCTGCCAACCACACCCCTTACCTCCCAGCTGGGCCATCTCTTTTAAAAGGAATAGATACACAAAATGTCCCTTTCAGTTTCCTTGTAGCAGGATTCGCTTTGTAAAATCCTTCCCTCTGTCTGTAAACCCTTCCTGCTATTTGGGATACCCTGGAAATTTAATCACCTAGAAGTGGGTCACTTTCACGCCAAAGGGTGGCTTCCAAGGCACTCAGGCCACTTTCGCTCCGGTTTCCTGCACCGACACAGCCTCCTTCTCCAAGTACCAGGCTGCAGCGGGCCAGTGAGCGCCACAGTCCCTCCCTCCTGCGCAGGTCCCTCCCTGTCACTCCCCGCGTGTCCTAGGTCAGCGTCACTCTGCCCCTATCGGCAGAGCCCTCCGGGCAGCTGCAGGGGCGACCTGTCACTCTGTTAGGGTGGGAGTGGGGGTCGCATACGCGCGCCCCTAGAAGCCCGGGCCAGCGCGGCCCATGTGACTTTCTGTCGCTGTAAGTGGCAGGGAGCCGGCTTGGGAGGGGAGCTCCTCTGCACCTCGAGGGCGCTGATCTAGTTCTAGCGGTGTTCACGGACTAGTCGCGGTGCTCTCTGTGCTGACTCTTCCAGGGCCTGAAGGACGCTGGCGCGCCCCTGGCAGAGCATAGGGTTTACCTGGGCAGGTACAGAGAGTGCTCCGCGCTCCGGGCTCACCTGGCAGGCACGGAGAGAGCCCGGAGCACTGGGCTCCCCGGATCAGGTACGCAGGGAACCGGGTTCACCGGGCATATTCAGGCAGACACGCAGGGGGGCTGCGCAAGGCTTGGCTCACAAGGAAAGCCCGCAGAGAACTCCGGTTGTTGAGCTCCCTGCTTCACTTGCTCCACAGACCTGAGCCGCGCACCTCAGAAGGGACCCAGATTTAACAAATACTTAAGCCTGCCTCCATCCTCCAGCGCTGCAGGACCCTCAGTTTTACTCTGCACCAGCACCCACCGCGGCTCTCCCCGAGGCTCCGCCCCGCGCAGCACGGGCCGCTGGACCTGCCATCCCGCTGGACCTGTACTCTGGGAGCGGCATCTCACTTGCAGGCCCAAAGCCTCCAAGCACAGCTGGACTCCACCCTGCTCTCCCTGTGGACTGCCAGTTCCTCGGAGGTGGACTTACCCACGGGGACACCCCTCAATGGTCCCGGCTCCTCCGAGCCTGCAGCTGGGAACCCTTGCATGGCAAGGACCCGTGGGGAAGCCTCAACCAGACCATCGCTGTGGAGCAGGAAAACTGCCCTGACCAAGCCCCCTTCCCTCAGCACCTGCAGAGGTCAAGTCCCCTGCCACAAAGGTGCTGTCCGCCTGCCACAGATGCTGTTTCCCTGCCACAAATGTGGCATCCCCCGCACAGAGGCAATGTCCCCACCACAGAGGCAGTATCTCAACCACAGGGACAATGTCCCTACTTCAGAGTCAGTGTCCCCCCCACAGTGGCAGTATCTCAACCATAGAGGCAGTGTCCCCTGGCCATAGAGGGAGTGTCCCCACCACAGCAGTATCTCAACCACAGAGGTGGTGTCCCCACCACAGAGGCAGTGTCCCCTGACATACAGTGAGTGTCCCCATTACAGAGGCAGTGTCCCCTGCCATAGAGTGAGTGTCCCCATTACAGAGGCAGTGTCTGCGCCATGCTGCATGACTGCAAGTTCTCCCTCCTCTGTCCCTAGTCACACACCCTTCACAGGGTGTAGCCTCACAGCCCAAGGTTACAGGGGCAGCGTCCCTGGGGCCCCTGACACCTGCACCCTAACCCTAACCCAGAAGCCTGCACCCCAGTGAGGGGTGGGACTTAAGGGAAAATAAGGCAGGGCCAGAGGTCAGTGTGGGAGAGCCCAGGGTGCCTGAGTGAGTGAGGATTGGGGTCCACTCTCTAGAAAAGGCCTCTGGCGTGTCCTGGAAGCAGTGGTTGGAATTGGGGTAGACCGGCTTGGCCTTGCAGAAGTTTCTGCTGTGATGGGGTAATTTTTCCGTGTGTTTGGTGTTGGCCAAACTGGACCTGCCATCCCAGAGTGCAGGGGAGTTTTTTTTTTGGAACCTCCAATTGGGAAAAGCTGTCAGGTCCCTCTGATGGAGCCACCTGATGGTCATCGGGGTTGGAGGCCACCTGCCCACACCTGCAGTTACTCTGGGGCTACTGGGGACTGACCTGTGCACAGGAGTCTTTACAACCCCCAGTTACATGTGTGCAGAGCACATAGGACACTCACACACACCCTCCAAGGGTGTGTTTTTTGGAGCCACAACCCCCTGCCTGGACCATCACTGATGGCCAGACTCGACAGCCAAGAGCGCCTCATCTCAGAGATAAGAAGTGCCCAGCTGTGTGGAGACACCAACGTCCAGACCACTCTTTGGTCATCACTTCTTGCACCCAACACCTTCCTTCTCTGTCTATCCTCAAGCCAACAGGCAGAGGCAGTCTGCAAAGACGTGTTTGTAAGTCCTCAAGGCATTCTGCACGTAAAAGGGAAATGCTGGGTCGGCTGTGCAGGGTGTGATGAGAAGAGAATGGGGATGGACAGCAAAAGGCAAAGCACATGCTTGTCCAGTGGGAGCAGAGAAGGCTGGGCACCGTGTCCAGCTCAAGGCTGGAGATCAGGACAGCAGTTTCTGTGAGTCCACACTGGCATTTTTCTTCCGATGCCCCCGTGGTCTCAGGTGTTGAACCTGAGTGTAGTGCTCAGCCTTGATGCCCCTGTGACCTGCAGGGACCCCATGAGCACCTCCTGCCTCCCCCACACTCTTCTCCCTCCCACCTCCCCCCACACTCCCCTCCCGCCTACCTGCAAGTTGCTCCTCTGCCTCTGTCTGCAGATACCCACTCTCAGGCTTTATCCTGGCAGGCCTGGGGTCTCCGTCTTCTGTCCTGGCTCCTCCAGCTGCCTTGGGACCTATGACTTCATCTGTCTCATGACTGCACACCATGTGCTGATGACTCCCAGGTTTATATTGGCAGTTCGGGCTTCTCTCCAACCCCAAACCCGCACCTCACAGTGTCCCCTGTTTGAAGTTCACCAGGCAAATGAACTTGCTCCAACTTCCCTTCCCACCTCACCCCTCCTTCCTCCTCTCATTTGCTCAGAACTTGAGCCTTGGATACTCAGCATGCAGCCCAGGAGTGGGACTCCTGTGCTGTGTTGAGTAGGTGCCCCAACATACACATCCACCCAGGACCTCAGAATGCAACCTTACTGGGAAATAGGGTCTTTGCAAATGTCATTACTTAAGGATCTTAAGAGGAGATCATCTTGGATCAGGGAGGGCCCTAAGTCCAATGACAGGTGTCCTTTTAAGAGACAGCAGAGTAGACACAGATATGATGCCCTAACGCCATCTTGCTAAAGACTTTGCTAAGGGCTTTCAACACTCCCCTTTTAAGACAGGAAGCTCAGTTCAAAGAGTTTAGTCATAACTGCAAAATCCTATGAACCCCCAGCTCCCCCTTGTAAGCACTCCCCTTACCAAGTGTTGGCTCTTGTGAAATTCTGCTTGCGTTAAGGACTCCTCCTCCCCTACTGAAAGCACCTTATCAAAGGTTTCCACCCCTGCTTCTAGGGGTCCAGATACTTTAAGGCATGAGGCCACTTTCAGCCTGGCTGATCAATAAAGAACCCCTGCTTAATTTGGACTCAGTGTGCTGGTGTTTCTCTATTCCACTCGCTTCCGGTATAACACAGAGGAGAAGCCATGTGGAGATGGATACAGAGATTTGAATGATGTGGCCACAAGCCCAGGGATGCCTGGAGCCCACAGGAGCTGGTAGAGGCAGGAAGAAGCCTCCGCTGGAGCCTGTGGAGAGAGTGGCCTTCAGACACCTGCAGCTCAGACTCCTGGGCTCCAGGACTGCAGGAGGGTCAGTGCCTGTTGTTTTAAGGCCCCCACTCGCTAGCACTTTGTTACAGACGCTAATATAACCATCAACCCCATCACAATCCAGACCCTCCTGCCCCCGCTCTTCTCTGAGGCCCCAGGCCCTCCTGCCCCTTGTCCTCCTTCCAGACCCTGGGCCCTCTTGCTCACCCTGTTCCTCCCAGATCCCACGGCCTCCTTCCTGCTTTCTTAGGACTCTGAGACTGTCCCCATTTTGACCCTCTTCATGTGATCTTCCAAAAGGCACCCATGAGCGCCATGTTGGCCCATAGGGTCCTTCTTGCTGTGAATGCTGTCTGACTTCCTGCAGGATCCCTGGAAACCCTGTTGGAGACTCTGTGACTGTAACCCTGACTGTCTGGAGAATCCAGAGCTGATGCACCTGCCCCAGGGCCTGGGAAGCCGTGGAGAACATGCCCATACCTTCCAGACGCCCTGCTGATACTCCAGTCCCCACCCTTGGGAGCCTTGTGGGAGGGCGTGCTCTCCTGGTCGTTTATTCTCTTGGTAGAGTGCCTATGGGATCCTGCAGGAACAGGAAGAGGGTTCAAGGCACAGCCACAGAAAATGGAGCCAGGTGTCTCCTCAGGTGGCATTGAGTTGAGTGTATCCCAATTCTTCGCCACTTGGGGCCTTTATCCTATTCCTTTTCTCCCACCAGGGATGCTGAATTATGAAACACCACTACCTTTATTAACATCTTGTTCAGTTAAGATTTCCATACTTTTTGTTTTTTTTTTTTTGAGACAGAGTCTCACTCTGTGTTCTGGGGTAGAGTACCATGGCATCATCATACCTCAGCAACCTCCAACTCTTGGGCTCAAGTGATCCTCCTGTCTCAGCCTTCTGAGTAGCTAGGACTATAGGAACCCACCACAACACCCAGCTAATTTCTTTTAGAGACAGGGTCTCACTCTTGCTCAGGCTGGTCTCAAACTCTTGAACTCAAGGTATCCTCCTGCCTCAGCCTCCCAGAGTGCCAGGATCACAGGCATGAGCCACTGTGCCCAGCCAAGATTTCCATACTTGCCAATAAAAGAAATAGATGTATAACATTAACCAGGCCTTTCTATTTTTAATTGAGGTAAAAAATATAGATATAACATAAAATTCATACTTGACTATCCGTCAAAAGTGGGTGATACAAACTATGCTCATGTTGTTTAACAGATCTCTAGAATTTCCTCATCCTGTAGAACCTGAGCCGTCCCCACCAAACATCTTCCCACTCTACCCCCTCACTGCCAACCCTGGGCTCACACAGCTCTGCCTCTGTCCCATGGATTTAGCCACTTTGAGACCTCATACCAGTGACATTGGGCATGCCAGGTCCTTTTCTGACTGAATGTTTCACTCAGCACAGTGTCTCCAAGGTTCATCTGTGTTGTCAGGTGTTGGGATTTCCTTTTTTAAAACTGCACGAATAACATTCTACACACATGTATGTGTGGACACACCACATCCTCTATTCACCTGTCTTACACACATGTATGTGTGGACACTCCATGTCCTCTTTATTCACCTGCTGACGCACATTTGGGTTACCTCCACTTTGGCTGTTGTGAATGATGCTATAATAACCATGGGTGTGCAAATATCTCTTCGATCAATTCTTTCAATTCTTTATAGTGGGACTGCAGGTTTATATGGCGATTCTAATTTTTAGTTAGTATTTTATCTTTGTTTGAGTTTTAGAGACAGGGTCTCACTATGTTGCCCATGCTGGCCTCAGACCCCTGGGCTCAAGCAGTCCTTCTGCCTCAGCGTCTAGGGTGGTCGGAACTACAGTATTGTGGCCCTGCTGCCTGGCTAATTTTTAGCTTTTTGAGAAAGCTCCGTGGTGTTTTTACAGTGTCTGCACCGTTTTATATTCCCACTGGTGACCCACAATAGTTCCTGTTTCTGGACATCCTTGATAACAGTTACTATTTTCCTTTTTTTATTGTAGCCGTTCTAATCACTGTGAGCTGATATCACACTGTACTTTTGGTCTATGTTTCTCTAATGATTAGTAATATTAGCCTCTTTTTATGTTTGCTGGCCATTTGTATATCTTTTTCTGGAGAAATGCCCATCTAGGTTCCTTGCCTATTTACTTATTTTTTGTTGTTGAGTTGTCCTTCTCTCTATATACTGGCAATCAGTTCCTCATTAGAAATAATTTGCGATCATTGTCTCCTATTCCACAGCTTGCCTTTTCACTCTGTTGGTGGATTTCTTTGATGTGCAGAAATTTTAAGCTTCGGTGTAGTCCCATTTGTCTGATTTTGCCTTTTTTGCCTGTGCTTAGCCTGGCCTTTTGATAAACCCAAGGTAAATTGCAGGTGTTCCTGCACTAAGCTCATAAAAGTCAGCCCAAAGCAAAGGAGCTGACATGTTAGTTAGCTGGTCTGTCTCCAGGAAACATAAGACTTTTGCAGAGAATTTCTGTTAATGTTTATTTTGACATAATTTCAGACATACAGAAAGGCAACAATATGGTGCAGAGGATCCCCAAATATCATTCATTCACATTCTGCAAATTTTACCTTAGCTTCATCCTGGATCAGAGCAAGGAGAAGCAGAGAATGCTGTTCTGTGGGTATTAGTTTCCCAGAGTTGCCATAACAAATGACCAAAACTGGGTGGCAAAGATAACAGAAATGTATCATCTCCCAGGCCTGGAGATCGGGCGCCGGCCCCATATACCGAGGGTGGCGGGTTCAAGCCTGGCCCCGGCCGAACTGCATCAAAAATTAGCTGGGCGTTGTGGCGGGCGCCTATAATCCCAGCTACCTGGGAGGCTGAGGCAAGAGAATCGCTCAAGCCTAAGAGGTGGAGGTTGCTGTGAGCTGTGACTCCACAGCACTCTATGGAGGGCGATAGAGTGAGCCTCTGTCACTACCAAAAAAAAAAAAAAAAAATCTGAAATCAAGGTGTGGGAAGGGCTGTGCTCCCTCCCACAGGCCCCAGGGGAGGATCCTTCCTGCCTTTCCCAGCTCCTGGGGGCTCCAGACGTCCTTAGGCTTGTGGCCACATCACTCCAGTGTCCATCTCCACATGGCTTTTCTTCTGCGTCTGTGTCTCTTGTGCTGTGTCTTATTAGGACCCGTGTCACTGGATTTAGGGCTCAGGATGACATAATCTCAAAATCTTCATTTTAATTGCATCTGTAAAGATTCTCTATCCAAATAAAGTCATATTCATAGGTTCTGGAGGGCATCATTCAGCCTACCATGCTGTGTAAGAAAATAACTCCCATCTTGAGAGATGACTGACAACCCAGATTGTACCCAGGCAGGGCTGAGGTCCTGGACAAATGAGGGCACTGAGAGCTCTTCTGGTTGGAAAGATGTGAGATCTACTCTATCAGAATGTCAGCTTGTCTGCTGTGAGGTCTGGAATAGTTACACCACCTCTGCCACGGGAAGGGGACCAGTGCAGAATCACTTACTAGGAAGGCCAGTTCTTCTGGAATTTCATCCTTAGGAACCTCTTAGTTACCAATAGTTACAGGGTTAGAAGGAGTCAATTACTGGAATGTCATGGTAGCAGTATCCATTTAGACTGAAACAGCAATGTTTAAAGCAAAAGTAGCGTGGGCATTTGTGAGACATGGTTGTCAGGGAAACCGAGGTGTGCCCAGGCTGCCAAGGACACCTCTCCTCAAAGCAGGGAGCACAGCTGGGTAGGACCTGAGGGCCGAGTAGCCCTTGCCAGGGTCCTGCCTATGAGTACAAGTAACATCACCACAGTAGCGGTCTTGAGTAACCTTCTCAGCGTGGCTGCAGTTTGAGAAATATGTGCATTTAATTAAGTCTTATTTTCTGTTACAGTCGGGGAGAGACTTGCAAAGCACCTTTGTTTTTAGGGCAGGAGGCTCAGTTGTCACAAACAATCCTAACAGTTCATGGGTGGGAAGAGCAAGGATACTAACCCTAAGTGTCTCTCCATTCTCTGAGAGTCTAGGCGGTGTGGGTGGATGGCTCTGCTCCACAGGTAACTCAGGACACAGCCTCTGTCCCCCTTGTGACTCTGTCCTGCTTTCGGTGGAGGGATCCAGCATGCAGTGCAGGTAGGTGGCAGTGCTGGGTGATGGTGGAGGTCCCACTCTTCATGCTCACACAGGAAGGTGGAGGTGCTGGGTGACTGTGGGGGCCCTGCCCTTCGTGCTCACACCAAGCTGTCTGAGGTGCTCAGCCACTCACTACCCACGTCTGTGGAGTTTACACAGATGACTCATAGTGTGAGTCTACAGCGCCCAAGCTGCAGGATGGGGTGGGCTGGGAAACGCATCTCCACAGGCGATGAGAAGGGGAAACTGAGTCTGGTGCACTGCTGGGAGATGCACCATGGCAGGACCACCTTGATGCTGTGCAGTCCTTGGGTTGGGTGACCCCAGATTACAGGCCACTACAGACACCCGGGCACATCAGGGCCATGGACACTATAAAGGGCGTACACAGTAGGCTGTGAACTAGGACACGGTGGAAGAGGCTGTGTCACACAGCTGCTGCTCAGAGAGCAGCCTTCTGGTAATGAGGGCTTAGGGAGTGAAACCAAGGGCCTGGTGCCCCATGCAATACTGGGGTCTTGCCATTGAGGCCACTGGGCAGCCTGAGGGCTGGGCCACAGCCAGGACAAGCCGTCTCGCACAAGTACCGTGTGTACTTTGGCTGGCAGGGGCACTGGTAGCTCCCACTGCTCCAGCTCAGTGGCCTCCCTCTCTGTACTGCCCAGGGAGGGGCAGTTCCGACAGCTGGGAGGTGCCCGGATCTGGGAGGCCAGATCCGACAGCTCCCTGGTGCCCCTTAGGCCTGGCCCAGAAAGAGAGACTGCTGGCTAGGGCCCCGCACAGAGGGCCTGCTGCAGCAGACAGTGGCTGCTCTTGGTGGAGGAAGCACTTGTGTTTGGGTCCCAGGACAAGCCAGGGACATACCTGGAGGGAGCTGCATGGGGTGGCTCCTGGGGCCCAGGAGGCTGGAGACCTGATACTGGGACCAGAGGATGGATTTACCTGACTCAGGTGGAGCTGTCTGTGGCCGAGACAGCTGGGCCTCACGTGTGCACATTCCAGATGGGGAACCCTGGAGCTGGTGCCCACATGTGGTTAGGCTAGGTACAAGACAGAGGACAAAGCGAGGGGCAGGAGTAGCCTGTGTTCATGTCACCTGGTCGGTCATGTACCAACCATGCCAGAGCCCAGCACCCTGTCTGCCCTGCAGACCACAGCTCATTTGGGGGGCATCCCAGGTATACTAATCCCTGTGGAACACTGGCCTGCAGACCACAGATCATCTTGGGAGCTGTCTCTGGTTCCCAGCAGCTGGGCAGCTGCGATAGCAGCTTTGGTTTCTTCCACTCGTATGTTCCTTCCTTTCTGTAAGTGGTCAGGAATTCATCCAGTCCCATATAAGACAACTTCATCTCCATGGCTCTGTGCACTTCTTAGGGTGGACACTTGACTAAGTTATGAGCAAGGCGCCATGTGGAACTTCTGGGGCAGACCTGGCAGGAGGAGCAGCCCCTTCCCCATCTCTTCCTGTACCCAGGTGTGTAGCCTGCAGATGGTGGCTGGAGCCCCGCCCCTTGTCAGCCAGGAGGTGGTGGGAGGCTGAAGCTGTGGGTAGAGGAAACAGGGGAAAGGCAGGATTGGCTTTCTTTGCCCACAGAGGGTGCCTCAGTCATTCTGTGAGGTGTCCAGGCTCCTGTCTCCTACCCTGAAGTCTTGCTCCCTGGAGCTCAACCATCTGCTCTGTGGCTATGTCCAAACCACACGATGAACTGAGCTGGGTGAGCTGGGTTAAAAATCCGAAAATTTGTAACCAACATAGCACCTCTCCTGTTTTGCATCTAAAATGTCTTGCTGCAAACTTTATTAGAATTCAGAAGAGCAAACCCCAATCCCTCCTGGACCATCTCACACAGTACTGCAGGTACCCTGAGCAGAAAACCCCCAGTGATGTGGAGGGTACACCCCAGTTGGCTGAGATTGGGGCACCCTATGTCCCTGCAGGTGCCCTGAGCAGAGCCCCCCCCTGTGCCATGCAGGGGTGAACCTCAGCTGGCTGAGAGTGGGGCTCCCTGTTTCCCTGCAGGTGCACTGAGCAGAGACCCCTGGTGATGTGTAGGGGTGCACCACAGCTGCTGAGAATGGGGCTCCCTGTGTCCCTGAAGGTGACCTGAGCAGAGCCCCCTGTGACGTGCAGGGGTGTACTTCACTGGCTGAGAGTGGGGCTGCCTACCCTTTCAGAGGACAGGCTGTGAGGTGCCCACTCTTGGTGCCTTGGGCTCTCTGCACTGCAGACCGCACAGAACACATGCTGCTGGGTCACAGGACCCAGCTGACTACCTGGCACCCCAAGGCACCACATGCAGCAGCTTGTCTGGAAGTTTGTAATCCAAGGGCACAGCAGGTCACCTGGTGGGACTGGGCCTGTACAGGGAGCTAGCTGCTTTGAAGTCTCTGGTAGATCCCTCCTGATGTCCTTTCAGGGAGGTTCCCATGGCCCTTTCCTGTCTCTGCAGGCTTGGAGCCCCCACACACAGTGGTCAGCCTCCCCTATCGCTGGGGTCCATGTGGACGCTCCTGGCTCCCGCCCAAAGGATGTCCTTACAAGGGCAGGCAGCAAAGCACCCACCTGCTCTGGAAAGATGTGCAGCAAGCTCTCACCTGGACAGACCTGGCAGCCCCTGGAGTCAGGGTGGGTGTGATGATGCTGCCCACCTGCACCGTGTCTCCTCAGCCCCTAAGACCTCAGGCAGGTGGGAAAAGGCAGGTACAGACAGAGAAGGTGGGTTAGTGTTGGTGTTAGGGTGGGTTGCATTGGGGTGGGCGTTGAGAGTGGGATGAGGCTTGGGGTTAGGATTCACCAGGCAGGGATGTGGCCGTCTACCTCCCCTTCTTCTGGACAGAACAACCACATTCTGCCTCCGGCCCAGGTACCAGGCTGTGTCCAGACTGCAGACAGAAGGGAAGATGCTCCCTTGTGTGCTGAGTCAGTCAGGCTGAAGGTCTGCCCTCAAAATGAAATTCTCAGAGGGACCTGAGAGGAGGGGCACCCCAGTGCAAATGGGAAGACTGTGTCAGAGAACAGACTGAGTTATCCACTGATGGATGCATTTTTTTAGGACAGGAGGGGGTTGGTCAGTGGTTACAGCAGCAAGGAGGTGATAATGAATACTCCTGGGGTGTTTTAGACTGGAGGGACGATAGGGACAGGCAGCTCAATTCCCCTCAACCAGAACGCCAGACCCAGAGCAGCCACCACATCACCCCATGTAGTGCAGAGTGGGTGGGGGAGCCTGTGTCTGCCTCAGGCCAGTGATCCACTATCTGTGCTCCCCCCACTCCAGCTCAGAGCAGCTGTCAGACAGGAGCCCACAGACAGTGCCACCAGGAAAACACTCTGGTCTCAGTCACCTGCATTATAGTGAAGTTACATTCTACAAATGGCTGAGAACCTGTGACGGACACTGGAAGATGGCTGTGTCCTGGAGGGAAAAGACATATAAGCAAGAACCCCATTTGCAGAAGTGAGGAAAGGGCATCCTACCTACCTGGCCATAAAGTGACCTTTCAGGTTTTACCTGATGCAGAGGCCAGTGGGCACTGAACCTCACTCCTGCTTTCTGGTTACATGGACGGGGCAGGTGGATTCTGAACTCCCCTGCTCACTTGGTTTACAGGGACAGGGGGCACGTGGGCACTGACTGCCTCCTCGCCCGTTTACAAGTACCCTGTGTCAATGGACAGCCACTGGTGACGTCCAGTCTCAATCTTGCAGAGCCTCACTTACTCAGCTCTCCTACTTAATTCTGCAAAAAAGATCCACTCTTTTCGGTCCTGCCCCACACATCCTACTCAGATCCACGAAAGCGTCTGCACTGGCTGCAGCGGCTTCGCGGCCGTCCAGGCGTGCCTCTCAGCATCTGCACACCATGTCCCCTCCCAGCAGTGCGGCGGCGCACTCTCACTCGGCAGCAGTGTGTGGGACCACCCAAGCTTGTACATCCCCCTCCCCCGCACTAGATGCTTCCCGGGGGGCGCGAACTCCACTTCCTTCCGGGTGTGTGAGCGCCGTACCTGGACTGCCTGAGCTCCAAGGAGCCACAGTAAGGGCTGAGCCCGCACCACACAGGGCCTTCCGCACGGGAAACGCAAACACCCGCGCCCGTTCCCTCCGGCTGCTCTGAGAGTCCTTGGTGGGAAAGTCCTAAGCTGCTGGGGCTCGGAGACCGCCGGCCTCCCTCTCAGAACAGCGCACGCCCAAGTCCCGTTTTTAGGTGTTGGGCGGCTCAGCCTGGGCTCCGGCACACTTCCGTGTCGCGAGCCACTTCTAGGACACACCCCAGATCCCCCGCCACCGCCGCCCCGGCCAGTCCTACACGTAGAGCCCCTACCCGTGCAGCAGCTCCGCCACCTCCTCCCGCCCCACCAACCGCAGCTCTATACCCTCAGCCTCAGGCTCCCCACCCTTCCCTACAGCGCCCCTCCGCGTCACTCGGGGCTACCACGCTCAGTTAATCCCTCCTGGGGATCCCTCCTGCCGCGCCCGCCCTCCGAGTCACCGACACCCTGCCCTTTCTCTCATGCACCCGCCCACCTCCCCGCCCACCCGCAGTTCCCCACCACCCAGGTCACCCGAGGTCCACCCAGTCACTCTCCTGGACCCGCCCACTGCCCCCTCCCTTCTTGCAGCTGCCCCGCCCTCTCGGTTACCGCGGCTCCACCCACCCTCTCACTACCCGGGCTCTGCCCCCACGCTCCCTGCCACTCCGCAGCTCCCCGGCTCCACCCTCCCTGCCAATCCCCCGGCTCCTCTCTGTCCCTCGGCTTTAGCACTCTCCCATCCCGGTCCGCCTTGTCGCTTCCGTAACCCCTCCCCCTCGTCCCTCTTAGCTCCTGGCCGTCTCTCCATCCTCCCCTTGGCCCCGGGGTCTTTCCGTGGATTCTCGGACCTTGCAGCAGACCGCAGGCTCCTTCTCTACTCCGGGAGTCTTCTCCCGCCCCATACCTCGGTAGTTTCCGTCGGTCCTCGGCACTCTCTTCGGCTCTACGTAGAAACTGGGCCCTCCCTGTGGGCGCTCTGCTCTCTTCGTCAGTTCTCGCCACTTCAGCCACCTTCGGTCCTTTCCGTGGCCCCTTGGCCCTTGTCGCCCATTTTCGGCTCTTTCCGTCTTCAGCGCTTGCACCCACCTCATGCACATTGTAGACTACTTGTGTTGACTGCGGTTTTTCCGGAGTGTTGGCTGAAACCTCATCTCTGGAAGGGTTTTCCTGTTGTGGAAACTGCAAAGGGATTCCTTTGTATCCCCAAGCCCAGTTGTTCCTTGCACAAAAATCCAATTATTGAGAGGAGGATTTTCCAAAAAGGTTTTGTTAGGCTTAGTGGGCATAGGCTAAGACAGAACGGTGTCAGGGCTAGGCTATAATGGAAAAATACCAGTTAACTCTTGGCAAATTTCCAAACTGCAAGCTTTTAAAAAAAAAGAAAGAAGTCTAGTTCAGTCCCAAGATAGATGGGAAAGGACTAATTAATTTCTTGCTTCTAGTTCACTCCAAATTTCTTTCTTGGCCAACTCCCTGGGAAGTAGACCATGAGGTACCAACTGTTCCAGGACTGACTTTTAAATAATACCAGGTGGAGAAAGTACTGAAGCTAAGATGTGTAAGGGGAAATATTAAAACAAAAATGTATAGCTAACTAACTGCAAAATTCTGCTTCTATACAATGCTTGCTTGCTACTCTACCCGGATACACCTGGACAGCCTTTGTGCCAACCAGGATGCAGACCAAGCCTTAAAAACCCGACCCTTTAGGGTGGTGCTTGTGGCCCAAGGAGTAGGGCACCCGCCCCATATACCGGAGGTGGCGGGTTCAAACCTGGCCCTGGCCAAAAACTGCAAAGAAAAACCCACTACCCTTTAAGCACCTGTGGCTGCTCTCAGAAACTCCATGTTGGGACATTGAGGCAGTCATTGGCCAGCTTTCCAATAAAAGGACTCCTCTTTAAATTTAACTTGTTTGGCAGTATGGTCTTTGTGGAACTCCTGGGTACAACAGTTTTGTTGTTGGTGTTGTTGCTGTTGTTTTTGAGACAGAGTCTCAATTTGTTGTCCTCACTAGAGCGCAATGGGGTCACAGCTCACAGCAATCTCAAACTCTCGGGCTCAAGCGATCCTCTTGCCTCAGCCTCCGAACTAGCTGGGACAACAGGTGCCCACCACAATGCGTGGCTAGTTGTAGAAACAGGGTTTCACTCTTGCTTAGGCTGGTCTCCAACTTGGGAACTCAGGCAATCCACCCACCTTGGCCTTCCAAGTGCCTTCCAAGTGCTATGATTACAGACGTGAGTCCAAAAAGGAGCTTTTAGTTGGACAGAGCTAGAGAGAAGCAGCTGCCCCCTGCCCCCCCACCCCAACTTCTGGCAACCTTAGGGTTTGTAAGGAGGGGCCGTGTGCCCCCAGGGACAGGGTGAGGAGGTGCTGAGCCCTGGGGGTAGGTCAGCAACTCAGCTCCTGGGTCTTGCAGTAAATGTGTCTTTTCTGGCAAACATGCCTAATGCAAACTACTTAAGGGAGGGATTACCTAGGCAGTGTTTTTCCACCTTTTTGTCCCATTACTCACTTGACCTATATAACCTTGTCAGGGACACTTAAATTATGTTGATCACAAAAAGGAGTAAGAAAGAACTGTGCTTTGAACTTTGTTTGAAAATAATATAATTAATAATCTGTAAAATTTTCCTGATACACCGGTAGAAAATCTCAGATCTAGGGGTTGTTGAAATGTGTTCATTGGGGGACACTTAATGTTCTGTGGCCACACGGGTGTAAATTTACCATCCACGTCCATCTTGTCTGTCCCTACAAAGACTCTTTGCCTGTGTGCCTGTCTGAACTCAGACTGAGAACATTCTCCTGGCCCATCTCTGCTGGATACAAAACCTGGTTCTCTAAAGAGCCTTGCAGAGTTGTTTGAGCAAGAATACCACCCGGGTGTCTGTTCACTCTGACTTGTGCTCGGGTTCCTCATCCTCTTGTGCACCCAGGACAGTCTGGTCACCCTCACTGTGTGCAGGAGGAATGCTTGTGAGTGTGGGGTCTGGTCACCCCGACTGTGCAGGACTGTGCTTGTGGGGTGTGGGGTCTGGTCATTGTATCCTGTGTGCAGGAGGAATCCCTAGAGGTGAGGGGTCTGGTCACTCTGTCCTGTGTGCAGGAGGAATCCCTGGAGGTGTGGGATCTGGTCACCCTGTCCTGTGTGTAGGGGGAAATCCCTGGAGGTGTGGGATCTGGTCACCGTGTCCTGTGTGCAGGAGGAATCCCTGGAGGTGAGGGGTCTGGTCGCTGCACCCTGTGTGCAGGAGGAATCCCCTGTGGATGTGAGGTCCGGCCATCCTGACTGTCTGTAGGGGTCCTTCCTGGTGTCAGTGGCTACTCTCTCTACGACCTCATCTTCACTGTGGAGTCATCTTGGCACCTTCATGTTTTGCCTGTGCTTTGGGAGGATAAAAGAAGATAATGTGTATATATCTTGAAGAAAAGGAGGGTTTTACTAGTGCTGCCCTTTCTGGAGGGCCAGCTCCCATGGGCTGGGCTGCTGGGGAAGGTGCAGGTCCCAGCAGCCGGCAGCCACCTGCTGCTTGGGCTTGTCAGTGCAGCTGGCCCTGGTCCTGTTCCCTCTGTGAGTGAGTGTGGCTGTTGTTGGACTAACGAGTCTGTCATTTAAATTAATTAACAGAGTAGATGAGAGATTAACAATTTTATTTTTCTTTATAGAAAAGTCAGTAATTTCAGAAAACAGTGAGGATATCATTTTAAAGAGCTGTTCTCTTTGGGGTTTTTTTGGTTATTCTTATATTTTTATAGTAAAAGTAGATCTCAATAATGTTATTAGTTAGCATAGAGGATATTAAATAGGTCTCCCTCTCTATGGACCATATGGTTAAAATATTTTTTGTTATTTAAGTGGCTATATATATATATATATATATATACATATATATATATATTTTTTTTTTTTGCAGTTTTTGGCCAAGGCTGGGTTTGAACCCCTCCTCTGGCATATGGGGCCGGTGCCCCACTCCTTTGAGCCACAGGTGCCACCCGAAGTGGCTATACTTTTTAAGTATTTTTATTTACACTAAATTTATAGTTAGGTAATATTTTATTAAGTGTATAGTATGTCCTGGGTCTTTGCTATCATGCAGTCTAGTCTCTTACCTTATCTGTGTCAGTAGGGTTTGGAAGTGAATGAGTAATTTTTAGATGTGGGCACATAGGGTTTGATTTCATTAGGGCTGGTCAGTAGTGTTGTGTATGTAATGGTCATTTAGGATAACAGTAGCCATCTTCATTTTTTACTTTTATTGTTTATGAATATTTGGATTTTGACATAGAAATAATGGCTATGATTTAAAGCATTAATTTGGGGATCATAAGGTATTTTAGTTGAAAATTAATACAGTGAATAAAGAGATAGGAAAGTAGTCATGTTTTGTATACAATAATATACATAGTAATAGGTCCAACAGGTGGACCACCCCTCCCAACATGGCTATTGTTGGATTAGGACCATAGGATTTGCATTTTAGTGTTAAAGAATTTTTTCTTTGAGTTATGTTTTGGATTATATTATTAGTAGTTTGTATTGTTAAATTGGGCATAATTTCACAAATTAAAATAATATAGATCTTTTAAATTTTGGCATTTATGGTTATGCCTTACTAAGAAGCATTTTAGTGTAGTTTGATTTTATTAAGATTTTATTTTAACTTATCTTAATTTTGTGTTAATAGTGTTTCTAGCTGTAGAAGTAGTATTTAAGGCTTTTGTTACAGTGCAGGCCGAGTGGCTAATCTGTATATTAACACTGACTATCATAGTAGGCATTATAAACATAGGTAAGGAGACATATTTGGTAGGACTGAGCAGATGTATAGAACTATGGCAGGTGCTGGGGAGGTGTAGTTTTTGAGTCTACTTATGAGGTGTGTCTGGTGAGTGTTCTATGTTTTGCATATGGTGTAGGAAAGGTGTAAGATGTCTAATAGTGTCGGGCCTGCTACTGTTAAGTACAATTTGATATATTTATTATTGTGTGAATTAAGTAAATTTATATATCTTTATCTTGATGGAAAGGTAGAATATATATGTTTAAAGAAATTATTACTGTCTAAGTTAAGTCAATTAAGAAGATTGACTTTTAAGTCAATCTATTGTCTTTTTTCTCTATTATGGCCCCTGAGTCATAGTCAGGTGTTTGAAGGTAGTTTGTTTAGGGATATTGTCATTTTAATTGTGTGTATGTTTTAAAGACTTTTTATGGCACACTACATATTTGTTAGTCTGGGGGGACCTGTCTGACATGTTATTTGTTTTTTCGTGGGAAGTTTTCTCCCCAGAGTCTTAATTAGGCTGTTTCTAAAATAATTTAAGTTAGTATGGCATATGACTATATGTGTCTGTCTATGTCAGAAAATCTTTTGGCCATTGGATTAGTTTTTATTTTAAGGGAATTAATTTGTAAGGTCTTGATTAGTTCTATTTTATATTCATTTAGTTTGACAATTTAGTATGATATTTTGGCTTGTTTGACTTAAGTCAGTTTAAAATAGTTACAGTAGTCTACTTGTATTTGTCACCTGCCCTGTTCATGTCTTACCGTCTAATATTTTTTCCCTAATTTGTAGAGGCCAATTCTTTGGGAAACGGTCATTAACTGTTTTGACTGTTTTTGTTGAAAGGGGGTGGTGTGAGTAGTGTGCTTTGTGACCAGCTCTTTCAGGGTGGGGGGAGATGTTTGTCCAGCGGGTCATTTCTATATAGGTGGTGTTTGGTTGTTGTAAAGGTTGATATCTGGTAGTGACTAGTGTTTGTAAGTGGGTGGTCTCTAAGTGTGAAGAAATAAGTATTGTTATGTAGTTGGAAATATAGGGTTTGAAAATTAGAATTGGTGGCCAGGCTCAATGCTCACAGCTCTGATCCCAGAACACTGGAGGCTGCAGATGGATTTCAAATTTGAGCCCAGGAATTTGAGACCACCTTGAGCAAGAGTGAGATCCCATCTCTACTAAAAATACAAGAACTAGCCGTGTGTCCTGGGGGGTCCCTATAGTCCCAGCTACTCAGGAGGTTGAGGCAGGAGGATTGCTTGAGCTCAGGAGTTTGAGGTTGCTGTGAGCTACTTGATGGCATGGCATTGTAGCCTGGGTAATGGAGTGAGGAGAGAGAGAGAGAGAATTAGAATTGGTTAATATTTGATTTTTATTTTACTACCTTTTAGTACAAATGGAGGGGAAGAAATTAAGTCCTTGAATATAACATAAATTAAAAGAAGCCATTTGTTAAGAATATGCTCAGGTACTGTAAGAGTCAGACACAGCAGAGTTAAAGAAAGAAAAGTGGATGGTGCTATAAAAAGTAAAGAGGACCCACCATTTTCTTTTCTTCTTTTGTTTTAAATGAGTAAATTGACCTTGAGTATTTTGTTGAATATTGGTATTTTATTTTGAGAACATTTATAACACGGCAAACAGTTTTTAATAGGTTAAAAGATAGAGTGTAACAAATTTTGTATTTTACTTTTATAGTGGCAGATTAACTCTTAGAGTTTTGAACTTTTAATGTATTTATTAGTTTATACATGTGTATAGGAACAGAAATCTATGAGACTTTAATTATAAGACAAGCTGAGAACAGAAAACTTTGTTCTTTTAATTAGAGTTTTAATTAGAGTTAACTTACCACATATAAAATTTTCAAAAAAATGTTATGAGCTTTCATGACTTACATGAAGTATTTTTGACATGTTTAAGTCCTGTTTTTATCTTAATTTTTTGATTATTAGTTATTTTAAGAGAAAAAGGTTTTATGTAAGATTTTTTATGTAAAATTATTATTATTATTATTATTTTTTAGAGTCTCACTTTGTTACCCTCGGTAGAGTGCCGTGACATCACACAGCTCATAGCAACCTCCAGCTCTTGGACTTAGGTAATTCTCTTGCCTCAGCCTCCCAAGTAGATGGGACTATAGATGCCCGCCACAACGCCCGGCTATTTTTTTTTTTCTGTTGTTGCAGTTTGGCCTGGGCTGCATTCGGACACGCCCCCCTCGGTATATGGGCCCAGTGCCCCACTCACTGAGCCACAGGCACTGCCCTAAAATTAGTTTTTATTAAAAGTATATCTTATATCATTTTACTTTTTCTGTCTATCCTATTTATTGTTGTTTCAAATTGTTAACTCTAAACTTAGAGAAAAGTCTAAAGAAGGTTGTATACAGGGCGGCACCTGTGGCCCAAAGGAGTAGGGCACCGGCCCCATATGCTGGAGGTGGCAGGTTCAAACCCAGCCCTGGCCAAAAACTGCAAAAAAAAAAAAAAAAGAAAGTTGTATACAAAGTCTCATTTTTTTAAAGAGCCTGAAAAAGAAAGCTTGGAATCCTCAAGGAGCTAGGTTTTTAACTTAAGATTTCATTTAAACAGTGGGATAAGACAGTTGGAATTGGTCTTCCAGTTCAGAGAAGTTGTGGAATGTACAGGGAGTTGTATTTTATTTTTTATTCCACAGATGGAGATAGAAGAGGAACACAGGTTTTAAAATCTTAGGGAGAGTAGAGGAGGCTGCCCTGGTGTTATTAAAATCAGTTTGCATATCTGTAACAAAGACAGAGTTATCTGAGGCCCAGTTATCCTGGTGTGTAGAATTTAAGCTTGTTCTGAGGCTGAGGTCAGTTCATTACACTGAGGTTGTCTTAGAGTCTGTGGGTGAGGATGAAGCTGGCTGGGGGGTGGGAGATGGCTCTGTTAGTTCTGGGCCTGACCTCCATTTCCTGGGGCATTTTGTCCAGAGATTCAGATGGCTGCAGAGGAGGTAGGGTGTGGCCCTTCACCCCCAGAGTACAGTATATTTTTGAAGTCATCTTGTCTGAGTTCTTAGGGTATCTTTATCTCTGAAAATTTTTTATTATAGTGTCAGTACCATTTGTAAAGGTTTTCTCTGCTCTCCAGACCTGCTGTTGGCTTCACCTCTTCGACCCCTTGTCTGTCTCTATCCAGTTATGAAAAGACTTTGGAAGGTTAGTTTTGGAATTTTACTTGTAGAGTTTGAGGCTCTTTCACACTTTTTTCAGTTTATTATAAATTTTAGGAACTGATTAGAAGAGGAAGAGTTGTGACTCTTGTATACAATCAGAGGGGACTTTAACTCAGTGCACAGGTAGATAGGGATGCTAACCCCTGTGTGCACTTGAATACACATGAAGAAGATTTTTTTAAATGAGAGGGGATGATGAGAAGAGTACGGATAGGGGTTAGGGTTAGGGGATAGACTGAGGGTTAGGGTCGTGAGGGGATGATGAGAAGAGTATGGTTAGGGGTAAGGATTAGGGGATAAGGTTAGGGTTAGGGTTAGGGTTGGGGATAGGTATAGGGGTTAGGGTTAGGGTTGGGGTTGGCGTTGGGGTTAGGGTTAGGGTTAGGGGGGATATAAGGGGGATATAAAGCTCTGAGGAAATTTGCCACAAGACCAGCTTTACAGGAAATACTTAGACCTATTCTCACCACTGACCATCACAATGGACCACCAACAAAGTAAATACCCAGAAGCTAAAGGTGAAACCATAGTTTCCATAGTGGCACAAAGTATAAAATACACAACACACTTTCTCATAATAAGATGAATAAAATTCCATCACACTTATCAATTCTATCCATAAATATCAGTGGACCGAATTCACCACTGAAGAGACACAGGTTGTTGATTGGATACAAAAAATAAGCCATCCATATGCCTCCAGGAGACACACCTAGCCCTGAAGGACAAAGTAAGACTCAGGGTTAAGGGATGGAAAACAGTGTTTCAAGCAAAAGGAAATCAGAAGAAAATAGGGGTTGCAATCTTATTCTCAGATACAAGCAGATTCAAAGCAACTTTAGTTAAGAAAGACAAAGATGGACGCTTCATACTGGTCAAAGGAGCAATACGACAAGAAGACATCTCAATTTTAAACATTTATGCACCTCATTTAAATGCTCCCAGATTTATGAAACAGACCTTGAGGGGTATGGGAAATATGATCTCGCATAACACCTTAATAATAGGGGACGTCAACACCCCCTAACAGAACTGGACAGATCCTCTAAACAGAAACTAAACAAGGATACAAAGGACTTAAATGTGACCCTAGAACAAATGGGATTGATAGACATATACAGA